>APFE031092384.1:4747-16933 GCA_000404065.3 Pinus taeda | reverse complement strand
AAAACGGAGGTTGTTTCTGATGCGCGATTAGCGCAAAGACAAACCCCCTCGAGAAGGAAAAGCCCAAGCATGCAGTCACAAGGGAAGCCAGAAAACCGTGGGAAAAGCGCTAAAGCGACAGATGGGTTCCACGCTCCAAAACCGGTGGAATATCGGAAGCGCTTTGGATAGTAAGTGTAATTGTCAGGAGAATGAGTGATTCCATACGTTGATTGACACGTGTGCAGCGGATGAGAGAGAAAACCTCTCTCATTGCAAGCTAATGTCCAAGCAAGTCAACTGTGCGATAAGAGTGATAACTGTAGGATCTGGAGGTAGAAGATCTAATGGAAAAGATTGCACCCGATGGGAAACTGGATTCGATGGAAAAAAATAAGCTTCGGCACATAAAGGTTGAAGTTCAATTAGACCGCTGAGTTGGCGGATGAATCATTTCACAAAGTAACCGAAGTAATGAACTATTTGAGGAAGAGTTGGCTCAGCTCGTGAGGAGACAAGTGGCCACCTCTCTGTGAAGTGTTACAGTGATGATGACGCGGAGCAGGGAATTCTAGCATAGAGGTAGGCAATCCGAAGAGTCAGGAGAAGAAACGAATAGTCGGGGAATGAAATGGTTCTAAGAGCCACGAATAGAAAGAGAGTAGGGAGGAGAAGAAAAAAAACAAACAACGAGAAGATGTTGGAATGAGGAGAAAGTCTGGGGAGTCACTTGGAGGTTGAGTGGAAAAGCCAAAGAGCTCAATTGATAGCAGCATATTGCTGTTGGAGTTGCTTGGAAGTCGAGCGACTCACAGAGGCATGTAAAAGGCCAGGAGAAAGAGCTTAGAGAAGCTAGAGCCAAGAGCCAGAGCAAGCACCAGAAGCGAGAGCTGAGAACCAGAACCAGAACCAGAGCCACAGAGCCAGACCTAGAGTCAGAGTCAGAGCCAGAACCAAGAGCCAGAGCTAGAAAGCTGAAGAGCTCTAAGAGCCAGGGGACAAGATGGTGTTCTGCGCCCAATGTTCCTGTATGAAACATTGGAGTTAAGTGCAGCACTTGTAAAAGAACTATTGCCATAATCCTAGAGAGCCTAATCAATTTGATTAGAGCTCAAGGAGATGTAGCCCAAGATATCAGGGTGAACTCCATATTATATTGTTGTCTTATGTGTTTGTTTTTATTGCTGCTTTAACTATTGTTATATGCATTTATCTATCAGTTTAAGTACCTTCCCATATCAGCACAAACAACAGATTTTAAAGTAAATAATCAGCTGAAAACAAATACAAGCATACACCCATATTGTCAAGCATTTCTTATTTCCGCATTGGTTAATCAAATAGACTTCGGAAAATTTAAAGTTTTGGAAGTGGGAGAGGTTCTTGTAAGTTAGACAAGAAGCCTAGGAGCCCCATTTTCAGATTAGTGAGACTGCACTAGCATGTTGGAAGAAGCACTTGAGGTTTTCACGACTCTGGAAGAGGAACCCAACACCCAACGCTTGGAAACAGAAGCGCAAGAACTACAACAACAATATGACAATGTCGAAGGAGCTACACAGACAATGGTCCTCACCCAGTAGCTTGCGAGGATGCAGCAGGCTAAGGCACTAAAGGAGCAGGTGGGTGGGGCGCGACACAAGGAGGTAGTTCTCAAAGTACGTGTTCAGCCTTGGAATGAGGAGGCCTTCACTATCATGAAAAACATCGAAGGAAAGGTTGCGCACATACAGGGGATACACACACAGATGTAAAGAAGCACACCAGACACAAAGGTCTCAAACCATCGAATGCAACAGATCCAACAAGCAGTAGCTCAATGCGTTGCTGACCTCAAAACAATTCAAAAACAGTTGGAGGGACTCCCTGCAAAGATCGTCATGCCGACAGAGTGACTTAAGGGCGAGTAATGATGTTTGTGTTGGGGGCCTGTTGGGGATGGAATCCCCCCAAGGCGTGTTTTGGGGCTCAAAGCCTAATTTTTGACCCAATATTGTTGTAAAGACTCCGCGAATTGTGAGCACGGAGCGTGAAATGTATGATAGAGTCACAATATTGTCCGCCCTAGTCTTGTAATGTATGTCGGCCCACCTAGGGTCCACGAACCATGGGACTGTATAAATAGAGCGAGGCTCTAAGTGTAAAAGATAGCAGCAAAACAGTGAGAAGAGAAGAGAGAGTCTAAGCGACTAAGTGTGTCTTTGAGTTGTAGAGTAGGAAAAGGCTCTACAGCTGAGTGCGCAGAGGCCTAGTAGTCTGTAGCTGAGTGTGCAGGGCAAAGTCGAGTCTGTCACCGAGAAAGAAATTAATAAAGAAAAGTTTTGTTACCAATTTGTGTATCTATTCTTGGGTTAATGCATGTTTGATATAAATTGCAAATATACTGTTTATTTATGTCATGCACCTATAGGAATGGTTTATATTGTTAAGCATAACTTAAAGCATGCAATTAGGCTAATTTAATCAACTCAACATTGGAATATCATTGAAGTCTTGGGTAATAACGTAAAAGCAAAATGTTCAGCGCTTGAGTACGACTACATGAAGGCAGCATCTTAGGCTGCGAGGTATAGGAAAGTGCGCGTAACGACATGCACATAGGGTCTAACCGTGGACCACTTGAACTCATCAGACATCTCTAGGGTATGGAAACCTGGTTCTAGCACCCTCCCATACTACTTCGGGTGAGACCTCAGTCCGTGATCCATGGAATCTTACTGAAAGGGCTAGTAGTACTGGGATTCATTTCACTAAATCAACTCTTAACTTGGGTCAGGCCCCAATAAGCCAACATTCTTAATGATTCGTTCTCTATTGGTATGAATCCTTTGAGAAGTTGGAGTTCTTGTGCCAATGAAGGGCTCCTCTCTTGCTTTCTCCCTTTCTATATTCTTTGATTATTTCTTGATGCGGCTTTGCATATCTCTAAGGTTCCTCCAATCCTATGGACCTGAATTTCATCTTCCTCATAGAAGATTTGTGTGGTCTACAATATCCCAAACCTGTTTGTCTTGATGATACCTTTGAATATTTAGAATTTTATCTAGCTTTCTTAGACCTTCTACAAACTTTTTATTTACACCCTTCTCAGTCTCCAGTCTCTCAAGATCCGTTCTTAGAGAGACAACTTCTGCCTCGAGACTTTGACAATTTTCTTCCCATTCATGAATCAAATCATTAAGAACTTCTTCTTTTCATTTAGCTTCTTCTAATTTGAATTTCAGGGACAATTTTTTTTATTTGCATATTTATTACATCATTTCCTTATTTACTTTGAACAACTCCTGCTTTAGATTCTTGTTCTCTTCTTCTAGTTTCTCACATGGTCCCTTTTTTTCTTCTAGTATAAGAGCTAAACTATCTTTTGTTTTAATGGCTTGTTCAAGTTTTTCTTTTTGATAAACAAATTCCTCATTGTCTAAGTTGTACATACCTTCTTCAACATGCTGTAACTATTCTTTTAGCTTCTTATTATTTCTCCTGGCCTTCTTTAACTTATCAAGAGCACTAATTATCTCCCCTTCAAATTCCACTACACCTACTTCTTATTATTGCTCTTTAGAGTCTGTAATATTTTGTTTCTTCAATTTTTCTCCAAATGACATGAGTAAATACTCTTTTGACTCATCCTCTAAGTAGTTTTTGTAGCCTGATTCTAGTGCTAAGTTATCCTCTTTAGAGTAGAGCCCCTTTTTCTTAGAGAGATTCTTGTTTTGATGTTTTTAATATTTTCCTCTAAATTCCTTATCATCTTCCTTTTTTATCCTTTCTTTGGAAGGGAACTTGGGCAAAAAATGTCAAACTCTTCCACAGTCAAAGAATTTAATTGGAAACTTCCTTTGTAATTTACTACACCATGCCTTAGTTTCTTGGAAAAATGTACTAGCTCCTGATCAGCTTCCTAGTTGGAGAAATCTTGATGATATTTGTACTCCTTATCCTTCTTGGACACCTTGAACATTACATCCTTTGGTTCAACCTTCTCTTTTCGTACTCTCATTTGATAGGCTGTGAGAGTACCAAGTAGTTAGTCCATCATGAGATTCCTTAGATTAGACATCTCTTCAATGGCAGATATTGTGGCATTAAATCTAATGGTTAGAGATCTTAGGACTTTTTGAAAAATTATATATTCTTTGATACCTTCACTGAGTCCTCTAATCATATTAGTTACTTCATCAACTCTAAGAAAATATTCTGATATGCTTTCTTCTTCACTAACTTTTAAGCTTCCAAACCTCATTTGGATGGTTTGAAGTTTTCCTTGCTTAACTTTATCATCTCCTTCATAAATCTGATTGAGCTTTACCCACACTTCCTTGTTAGACTTACAATGCATAACCTTTACAAGATCAAATTGAATAAGGCTAAAGGGAATGGATTTCTTGGATTTAGCATTATTTCCATGCACCTTTTTATTGTTTGCCTCTGTGGGATGTATATCAAGAACATTGTAATCCATCAACATAGACCTCCAAACATCTACCCCTAGTGACATAAGATAAGCTTCCATCCTAACTTTCCCAAAAACATAGTGTGTCCTAGCAAAGACTGGTATCTCACTTGAGTAAGCATATTGAGTCTCTTACCAACACATAATTCCTTATGGCTCTACCTTCCAGTGGTTAAACCATTCTTGAAGGAACTTGGCTTTGATACCAAATGTTGGAATAAGGAATTATTGAGGGGGTGGGTGAATCAGTAATTGTGAGGTTACTAAAATTTTATGCTCAATTATTATATTTCCTTTGACTTATATGATTTATTTGTATGAGCATTCAAAATACAATTTAAAAGTGTAGCAAAGCAAACCATTCACATGAGCACACAGTTCATTAGGTGAGAAACACACATATATTGACACATGTATTTTTATGTGGAAACCCAAAGGGAAAAAACCACCAATCTATTTTTTATTATGATGTGAATTAAGCACCCACTTAATTACATCAAATTTTTTATGAGCACCCACTCACAGGAGGCCCCAACCCCCTTCAAATAACAAGCCACAACTTGCTAAGAGGCACCAACCTCATATAAATGTAGGCAACTACTTTCTCTAACCATTGTTCTAGTTTTCATAAAATTTTCAAAAGAAAAACATAGGCCAATACATATACAAAGAAATATAAACCTAATCTACTGCTATACCAACTCCTTTCCTTTAGCTCTATAGTTCTCCTTTGAACAATGCTCTTTGTTGCTCAACCAGTTCTGGTCACTACTCTCTGCTTCATTGTATCTATGTTAAACAATTGTCCCAATCACCTTCTCATTTACACACTCACGACACTACACTCTTCAGCTCACTACAATTCTACATTCCCCCACATTTCTTCAATTGTTATTCCTTGTTTTGTTCCTCTATAATGCTAGGAATGATGTTTTATCTATTTTACATTACACACTGACCAAGAGTATACTCATCATGCCTCTCCATGTTTCTTGTTACATCTAATTTCCTAGCCACTACAGTTGCATTAAACCACAAAATGGTCATTTGAGTGTACTAAAAAATTGCAGTTGCATTATAATCAATGCAAAGAATAGTCACCTGAGTGTTCTCACATACCATGAATTGAATTTGAAGCTTCCCTTTGCACTAAAAAAGAATCATTAATGAGTTAAATCTGTACATATCACTTGATCATCCTGCATACTCCAGCAAGGCTCTCCATTCCATTGTAACTTATTTTCTTAGTAATGACAATTGAGTTAATCCGAAGAATGGACTTCTAAGTGTTTCCCTATGCTAAGAATTAATTCTTAGTCATATCATGCACTCCAACGAGGTGTTCCATGCTTACAAACTAATCACAGTGATAACCTTGTACCTTAGGCATGGATTTCTTATTTTTTAATCATTGTTTCTACACCCAACCATCTTTGTTGTTTCCCACCACACTAGGGCAGTTCTTCCAAGGTGAGGGCTGGCTAGCTGAATCTTTCTCCTTTCTTAATCCATGTTCTGCACCCTGCAATACACATCAATCTGTATAATCCAGTTATCTAGATTTTCTACATTTAACTCTCCATCATATATTGGCAAATCAAATTTTACATCTAATTTAATCAAGGGGCTAGAATGAGGTGTTGATAGAGGAGGCTCTTTTCCTTTCCATTTTCCTTCTGAATGGCCATCTAGAAGAGGTTCCACTGTTCCTTTGTCCTGTTTGGAGGTTGAAGTATCTTCACTTCGACCTTTCTTAAGTTCTCGATACATCTTTTCTACCATGGCTCTCATGGTCATGAAATTGTCCATGAACTAAGAGTCTGATTCCAAGGGAATTTCTCCTACCATTTTCCTCCTAAGATAGACTCTTCCAATTTCGGGGTTAGTCTCAACCAGTTCTCCTTCTCCTAATTTCAGCTTTGACCTAGTTAGCATTCAACAATCCAGCACAAGCTTGTCTAACCTTAGTAAACCTAAAGCTCTGATACCACTTGATCTGATAAAGAGATCTTAAATAATTATTAAGGTATTATAGACTCATGTGCATAGACTTTCATATGTTACTTTGTGCAATAGATCGATGAGATTCAGAAATGCATAGACAATGAAGCAGTTAAAGAACATAATATACAACACACATAAACACAACAAGTTTAATAAGGAGTTCACCCAACACTCCTGAGATATGTCTCCTGGTCCAGCCTTCAGCGGTGACCTCTCTATTATGTCTTCAAGAATAGAGTTTTACAACAATGAGCTTAATTTGAGCCTCACACAACATATACAAAATAGTAAGGCTTTACTTGGATCCCCCAAGTTTCTTCTGAGTACACAGACTCTCCTCACTGACTATCTATCTCTGTTACTCTGTCTTAGCACTGCTTGTCTCTGTTTGCTCTTTGTCTGTGGCTTTAAAGCCAATATGCGCTATCTGTTCATTTCACATTCTTGGGCTCTTTGGCTTCCTGAACTCTGTCTGTTTAGATCCCTTTTTGAGTGTTAGCAATCATTTCTAAATGCTTCTAGATATGGTGGCCACCTTTACTATAACAGAATGGGTCATTGGGCCGTTGAAATCCCAAAATTCGTCGTTTTCTATTTACATAGAGAAACGCATTCAAACATAGGAAAAGTCTACCAAAAACTATCTATTGGACTTCAAATATCCATAAATCCGCCTTATAATCCTATCAGTTCCACATGTATACTGGCATCGCATCTCCTCCGTTGATCTCGGAGATCCGGATCCAACGACTGTGGTTCATTTCGGGCGGCCCTTTCATATGGGGGTTAACCGCCCAGTGAGGGTGGCTTTCACTCTCCTTAGCCTAGACACATGGCAACCATTAGATGGGATCGGGTGGAGCCCAACCCAAACCACTTACAACCCTTGGCCCACTTGAAATCCCGCTCATATCGTGATTTCCCTTTTTATTGAGAATACTTTAAAAACATTGGAAAACCCCGAAAAATGGCTTTATCGGACTTGAAATCATATATAACAGCAATGATAAACCCTTTCGGGTTCGTAATATCACATCCGACACCTTTTCCTTTGCATTTCGTTTATTTAACAAAAATGTAAATTACAAAGGAAAACCCTGTTTCCCAGACTTGAAATGTTATCAGATATCATTCACAATCTTTATTGGGTCCAGCTATCACAGTCATAGTTATTATCGGCCCCACTACATTGAAATGTTCCGATGCAACATCGCGATGCGATCGATCGTAATCGCATATCGCACTTGCCCCAGGCCGATTGTAATCAATCCACTGTGGTTTGCCGATGTGATATTGTGATGCAACATGGGTTGTCAATCTACGCACTTGATCGACGTTTCTCATTGAACCCGGTAATCGTTGTCGCGTATTTCTGGTGGTCTCTGCCGATAGCCTCCCTTTGCCACTGCCGATTACGATTTGCCAATCAGATCTAGACCGTTGATCGACCAGATCTGACGACTCCAATGCAAAGTTGCTTTAAACCACCGATACTTTGTTTTTCAATGATTTCTCTATGCTTTTTCCTCCTGATAGTGTTATCCGCCTTTTTAAGAGTTTATCCTAATGTGATAGTTTTGATCTTTTGAAAGATTTTGAAGACTTATACAGTTTTTGGATTCATTTTCGATCATGGAGCGGACGAGGTCGGCGAAGTGATTGGGGCAGACACAGGAGGTTTTGAAGCCGAGAGGTGGTCCATCGAAGGGTTGCATGAATCAGTCAATGGTGAATTCAAAACCAGGACCTTCGAGAGGGTTTGATCGCTAGGGTTTGGTGGGAGGTCCACAAAACTGAGCGAGGAAGGTGATAAGGGCTAAGAGATGAGGTCCAGAGAGACAAGGCATCTTTCGGGACGGTTACAGAGGAGACCTTGGTGTCGGAGATGGAGGGAAAAGCATTGACAACTTCAGAAAGTTTGTTGTTGAAGGAAAAAAAAACTAGTCAGAGAACAATTTTGTTGTGTCCAGATAGGCATGTCCTCCAACAAATCCGCCGAATAATCTATTAGTTCTTCCATAACTGTCACAACCGATTTGCGCCAGCTTCCTACAGAGGTGATGGGGCTCTCGTCGCTGTAAATGTAATGGCGATAGTGGTGGGTGTAATACAACTTAGCTAAAAAACAAACCCTTCAGCAAGAAAATGTCACATGTGATCATGCTCATTAGAGAATCTGAGGTGGGTGACGGGCTGTGCCGCAGAACCGGGTTCATTACGGTGGGAGACGCTGGAACTGTACTACATCTTCTGAGCTTGACCACAAATGGTCCTGGCCTGAAAACCCTCCCATCTTCAATTAGCCACTCTATTTTGACACATGTTATTCCGACTATAGATTTTGTTATGTGAGTGAGGTGTAGGTTTTGTCAAATTATTAATGCTATGAAGGAAAGGAGCATATATATATATATATATATATATATATATATATATTATATATATATATATATATAATTTATTTATTTTTTTCAAATTTTTCATATTTATTATTTATTTATAATAATTTGTTATTACTTCATGTTAATTTAAAAAAAAATTACAATTTTCCCATAATCTTCATTTAGTAAAAATGAAACTTCACATATGGAATCTTCCAAACTTTAGACACGGTAGCCAAGAAAATAGTGTTAACAGATGGAGGGCGTTGAAAAAACTCGCCTATAGATAGGTAGGCGAATCATTGAACTTTTTATAACTCTACTCATGCTCGAAAGGAATGGTTCTTTCCATGCCTATGCCGGCGACCAGAAATATGCCAACTATAGAGTAGAGGGCCCTCCGGACCCTAGCTCTCGTACGAGTTTCTGAGCAGTAGGAGCACCAACCTTGGTTCCTCGTGTGGATTCCACTTAGAAAGGAGGGGGCGATTCCCGCGCATGTTTTGGGGTCCTCCCTTCACAAGCCCTAAAAAGAACCCTTCCTTAGTTTAGTTTTGCAAGGGTAAAGCCAAGCGAGAATGCCCTCCCCTAAAGAGTCATAGAGTGTGCTCTTTTACTATATGTTTCACTTAACTTCCTTATAATTGTTTTTAGTGATTATAACACTTCAAGAAAGTGACATTGTTTTTAGTGATTATAACATTCCAAGAAAGTGAAGAATTATGATGACTTGATTATTATTATTATTGCATGAATAATATTTAACGTCTATGAGATTAAAAAATAGTTTAAGAGACCACAGATAGGATTACCAGTATCCTTAGAAGGAATAATGCGTCCTCTTTGTTCAAACCTCTGAGGACCATGAGAAATTCTCTTGCTTCGGTTAACCCTATCGACCCAAACGACATGAAAGGAGTTTACCTGGTTCCATGCTCTTGCAGTGTTCCTTATATTGGAGAAACGAGTCAATGAATTAACCAAAGGATCCATGAGCGCGCTGCAGACATAAGACACAATCGTTCCCGCTCTTCGGCTCTGGCTGAGCTTGCAGAGAAATCGAAACACCATATTTGTATTGAGGATTCTAGAATCATTGCTAGGGTTGATCATTTCCACCATAGGAAGCTTCGGGAGGCGATCGAAATTGAAAGGAATGCCGGAAATCTCAACAGAGACGATGGTTGGAAATTGAGTAAGAGTTGTATTCCAACGCTCTCCTTATGATCCTCTTGTCTCTGTCTTCCTATCCCTTTTAGAATATTTTGAATCCTACTCTTAACCTTATAAACCTAATTATTTAATACATATATAAAAACTATTTTATTTTATATTATTATATACTCTCCCATCCTCTTTTTATTAAAGAAATTTTATTCCTAACTTTCTTAACAACATTTTATGATTATTTATCAAACAACTAATTATAACTATATTTAAAATAAATAAAATATTAAATAATACCATTCTAACTTTTTAGAATTTCTATTTACCTATTTAACTATCTCCAACGGGTAGTTTTCAAAAGCTAGTTTTTCAACGGCTAAGGCTATGATGTCGGCTAGGTTTATGATGCATCGTTACTATTCATTCTTAAACGGCTAACCTTGAGCTATGATGCATCTCTGCTATTTATTCTTAATGATTGTATGATTTTTTCACTTTGCCCTGAAGATAAATCACATTAGTTGGTTCAAAACTACCACCAAATCTTAATGATGTGATTAATCCGAAAAACATTTATCTACATTAATTCGGTTCTCACACACTTGCACCAAAACAAAAATGGAAAGGACTATATTTGCATGGTTAACCGCGGAATTTGTCTACAGGTATCGGAGAGTGTGCCAAAAATGGAACGCTATCCTTTCATCTAAATACTTCTTAACGAGTACATGGGCAGAGACACCCATCAACAAGCAGCCATGTTTGCTTCTCCCTTGGTTTCCTAACCGAGGAACTAGGTCCCCGCGTCGGCGCTGTTGAAGTCACCTGTAGATCATCAGCGGCAGGCTTACTCTTGGTGAACTTCAAGATCCTTCTACAAACGTATGTGCACCCCGATATTCGCGTTTGCAATCCTTATACGGGGACTTTCATCGAGCTTGGCCCCATGTCATTGATAACGACCATTATCGATAAGTCAATCGTGGTTGATGGCGACGGGCAACGGGAAAACATTTTTAAAGTGGTGGTGTTGGGGCGAGCCGGCAGGGCGGCAGGATGTTTAGTGGAGCTCTACGATTCCAGTGAAATGACATGGAATATCGCGGGACGTCTTCCGCCTGACTTGAGATTCTTCGAGGTACAGAATTTTACAGTCAAACGCCGTATGGTTTATTGCGATGGTGCGTTCTACATTTTAGGGCACCTTCCTCAGGAACCATTGGGTATTGTGGGTTTCAGCATGCCGTCAAATGTTACTAGAGACGCAGAAACGCCGGTGCCCCTACTTCTTGCGCTCTTCCCTGAAGAGCTGCTTAATGATCGCCTCTCCACACCTCGGCTTGTCACATGCGGGTCGCGCCTACTCGTCGTTGCAGCGATGAGAGAAGGGATTCGTATTTGGGAGTTTGAGAGTGACCACCGCCGCGCCCCAATCGGTTCTTAGCCCTGGACGTGGAAGGAGATTGCAAGGGTGCCTGAATCGATATGGGAGGACTTTAAGACTATAAGGTTGGAGGAGAGTGGGAGACCGCCGTGGGAGGATTTTAGGATTAACGTTTTGCCCAACATGCAGGAATGCTTTGATTGCATAGGGGTAGGGGATCACCTCTGCCTCTTACCATGGTGGAATTGTTACATTGCCAAACTAGAACCAGAAGTAGCGCTTGTTTATAATTTAAGGACAGGTTTGTGCAGGTGGACTCCTCCATCTCCATCGGAAGGCAAGCATCCGCTCAGGGTCCTCCATGGCATGGCTTTTAAACCCCGCTTGTTTATAATTTAAGGACAGGTTTGTGCAGGTGGACTCCTCCATCTCCATCGGAAGGCAAGCATCCGCTCAGGGTCCTCCATGGCATGGCTTTTAAACCGTTTTGATTTGTGAAAAAGTCTATGTTAACTTTTTGTATTGTGATTCATATTCAATTTTTTAAAGCCTCATCTTAATAAGGTTTCCAATTTTTCTTTAGAATTAAAATTATATAATTTTTAGCAAGATTTTAATTAAATTAGGCAGTTTCAAGATTTTGGGAAGTTTTGATGGTGTTAATTAATCCATTTCAACAGACAAAAACAGTGTTGAGAAACTGCTACTGCCAGATTTCTTGAAAAAAATAATAGCTAGATTCTTAGCATTTTTTTGTTGTTGGGCTAATAGACATTTTTTAATTTCATGTAATATATATTTTTTGTTGATATTTTTTT
>APFE031092367.1:0-16365 GCA_000404065.3 Pinus taeda | reverse complement strand
GAACTTCTCAGAGCTCACATATCTTGTCAATGCATCTGCAGTATTCTTCAAAGTGTCCACCTTTACCAGCAACACCTTTTTGTCTTCTATCATATCCCGCACAAAGTGATATTGAACATCAATGTGCTTTGTCTTTGAATGGTAAGCAAGGTTCTTTTCCAAGAAAATTGCACTTTGGCTATCACCGTCTATCCTTATAGCTCCCTATACTAACCCAATACTTGAACACAATCTCTGCAACCAAATTGCTTCCTTGCTTGCATGAGTGGCTACCATATATTTTTCCTTTGTAGTTGATAATACCACTACATATTGTTTCTTACTCATCCAACTGACTGCACCTCCAAATAGGTTAAACACATACCCACTTATAGATCTTCTTTAATCCAGATCTCTAGCCTAGTCCACATCAACAAATCCATGGATATCCAAAACTCTATCCAATCCTTGGTCTTCCTTGGTAGCACAAACCATAATCACTAGTGTCATGCAAATACCTGAAAACCCGCTTCACTGTTGTGCAATGCTCCTTCCCTGGTTTTAACATAAACCTTCTCAATACTCCCACTACATGTGTAATGTCTGGTCTAGTACAGACCATCACATACCTCAGGCTGCTGACTGCACTTGCATATGGAACACAGGACATGTCCTCTTCCTCTTCTTGTGTCTTGGGATACTGTTTAGTAGATAACTTTACACCTATAGGAATAGGAACCTTCACTGGTTTACTATCCTGCATATTAAACCTCTACAATATTGTCTCAACATACTTCCTCTAGTTTAGCCAAAGTTTCCTCTTTGTCTAATCTCTTTTAATTTCCATGCCCAAAATATAGTTTGTAGCACCAAGATCTTTCATGTCGAATTTGCAGGACAATTGGGTCTTCAAATCTTGGATATTTTCTTTGTCATTTCCAACTAGAAACATATCATTTACATACAAGACCAGATAAATAACATGGTTACCAGTTAATTTAAAATACACACAATGATCTTCTTTTCTTATGGTGAAGCCAAGTCCTCGTATAAATGTATCAAATTTCTAATAACACGTCCTTGGTGACTATTTTAACCCATACAGAGACTTATTTAACTTGCATACCAGTTCTTTCTTACACTTCACCGCAAAACCTTCAGGTTGCTTCATGTAGATATCCTCTTCTAGATCCCTGTGAAGAAATGTTGTCTTCACATCCATCTATTCTACCGCAAAATTAAAAGTAGCAACAACATATAAAAGTGATCTAATAGAAGCTACCTTGGCAGCAGGAGAAAAAATATCACCAAAATCAATTCCCATCACCTAGGAATAACCTTTTTCTACCAACCGAGCTTTGTATTTATCCACCTTTCCTTTTACATTTGTCTTCTTCTTGAACACCCATTTGTTGCCAATGGGTTTCCTTCCATTCGGAAACTCCACCAGATCCCAAGCCTCATTCTTGTGCAGATGGCATTTCATCAACCATGGCCTCTTTCTAGAGTTTTCCATGCTATGAATTTATTTCTTCCTTAATGTTTATGGGATCATTATCAGTAACAGATAAAGAAAAATTTGAACAGAAAGAAAATGGACTATACCTTTCTGGTTGCCTTCTTTCTTGAACTGATATTCTCACACCTGGAGTTTGTGGCTCTTCATCTTCTGATTCCTCCTCTATTGTAGAGTCTGATTCTTCCTCCTTAAGCTCAAACTCTATCTTCTCAGGTTCCTTTGGTTGGAATTCATGTTTAATAACATCTTTAACCTCTCTAAACACGACATCTATGTTGTACACAACCTTCCTTGTTACTGTGTTCCAAAGCTTATAACCCTTTAAATCATCCTTATACCCAATAAAGATGCACTTTTCAGATTTACTATCCAACTTGGTTCTTTTCTCCTTTGGAACATGTACATACGCATCACATCCAAATACCCTCAGATGTGACAGAGAGGATTTCTTACCCATCCATACCTCTTGTGGAGTCTTATCCTCCAACGTTGATGAAGGTGAACTTTTGGCCAGGTAACTTGCTCTCTCCACTGCCTCTGCCCAGAATTCTTGTCCTAACCCAGCACCACTAAGCATGCTTCTTTCCCTTTCCATCAATGTCTTGTTCATTCTTTCTGCAACTCCATTTTTCTTAGGTGTATATGGAGTAGTCTTCTGTTGTACTACACCACACTTCTTACAGAATTCTTCAAATTCCTTACTGCAAAACTCTCCACCATGATATGTTCTCAGCACCTTTATCTTCTTCATTGTTTGGTTTTCCACCAGAGCCTTAAATTCTTTAAACCTATCAAAGACTTCAGATTTCTTCTTAAGGAAATATATCCATGTATTCCTTGAGAAGTCATCTATAAATGATACATGGTACATAGACTTACCTAATGATGGAACCTTCACAGGTCCGAGCACATCACTATGCACAAGCTCTAATATCTATTTCGCCTCTTACCACTAGAGGGGAAACTCAACCAATTTTGCTTCCCATATACTCAATTTTCACAGAAATCAAAATCCAAAGAGATTTTACTCATACCTTCTACCATACCTTTACCATGAAGTACTCAAAGTCCTTTCTCTCCAATATGTCCAAGCCTTTGATGCCACAACATGGTCTTCTCTCCACAGACCACTAGATTTTGTACTCCACTTTCAGGAACCACATAACTGTTGCACCCATCAATAAAAGTGCTACATTTTATCTTGGATAGAGTTCCAACCTAAACTCCCCGCATCAATACTAGTGCTCCCCGAACCATCTTACAAGTATCCTTCTCAAACATTATTTTTAGACCTGCATCATCCAACTTTATTACAGAAATCAAATTTCTGACCAATGCAGGAATATGCAGAACACCCAGAAGTGTTCTAACCCTTCCACCTTGCAACTTCAACTTTACTTTTGCACAACCAATGATTCTAGCCTTCCTATCATCCCCTAAGAAGACATCACCACCATCGTATTTCTCATACTCACAGAACCACTTTCTATGGGGAGTGAAGTGAAAGGATGCACCTGAGTCAATCAACCATGCCTCATGATCTACATGTGTACTTGAGGAAGCCAAGTACACATCCCCACCTTCATCGGAGGTGGTTTTCACCTCTGAAAAAGGAGTATCAACTGATCCTTTTTCTTTTTCGGGAGATTTAGATTTACAGTCCCTTTTGTAGTGCCCTTCCTTTCCCCATTTCCAACACACCACCTTTACAAGTTTTCCTGAAGATTTATATCTCCCTCTAGATTTAGATCTCCCACTCGATGAATTATTTTTGTTTATGTTTTGGGACCATCCTTGTACAGACAAGGCATCACCATTATGGCTCTCCATATTTTTCCATCTCATCTCCTCTGTCAGCAAGGATGAGACTATTTTATCAAACTGCAAGGCAGTTACATTGCTACCTATTGCAATAACCAAACTATCCCACGAATCTAGAAGAGAACACAAAAAACTAATGCACTTATCTTCATTTGAAATTTTAATATCAACAGATAATAAATGACTTACCACAGTATAAATGCATTTAGATGTTATGTCACTGAGTCTCCATCTTTCATCCTCAAGTATACAACTTTTTCTATAGGAATATTTTATTCCCCAAAGACTCAGATTGGTACAAAGTCCCTAACTTGTCCCACAAATCCTTCGCCATAGCTTCCCTTGATACACTCAGCAATACTGAATCTGAGACACACATCATATTGTGCTCTTAGCCTTCCGATCCAACTTCTTCCATTACTCATTGGACACTCCCGTTGGTTTAGTACTCAGATCTACCATCATCCACTGATCTTTATCCACCAACAAATCCTCCATCTTGAGCTTCCATAACTCAAAAAGTTGACCATTAAATTTCTTGATCTCTATCTTTCCACTACTCGTCATCTTCTTTCATCACCAAAATCGATCCTGCGGATCTCCCACTGAACAGGGCCTACCACAAGCCCAAGCAAAACCCCTCAGCAAAAAGGCGTCCCCTTGAAGCCAAAATAGCGCTGATACAAAATGAAGGTTTTAACAATGCAAGAGCATAACATATAAAACACATATCCACAGAGATTTCCCCTGGATCCCAAAACTAAGACTACCAACTTGATTTTTTCATTATGTTCCTTTCAATGTTACAATACATATTTATACATACCAAAGCATCTAATATCATGGACTGAAAACCATCACGTCCAAAACCATGGACCGAAAACCATCGTGTCCAAAACCATGGACCAAAAACCATCGCATCCAAAACCATGTGCATAAACCATGCACAAAACCATAGGTAGGTCCAACCAACCTAATATAGGGTCCAAAACATTTTCCCCCTGGTGCTGCCCCGAACCTTGTAGAGGGGGCTACCAACCCCCCTATGACCCCCCCATTGCGCAATTGGCGCAATGAAGGGGGTGCTCCGCCCCACCTCTAACCCCCTAGTAACTATGTGGGCTAGTCGTAAAAATAATATAACACAACCCAACAGTGCGAAGGGGCTCTGTATAGATGTCACAACCACTATCTTCTTCTTTCCCTGACGGTGTATCATCAAGAAAACAAATTTCCCGATTTTGGAAATGATCTTAGTGCATTATTTTGTAATAACCGAAGATATGGAGGTAGGTGGTGCTACCTCTGATATCCTATACAAATTATTTCCCAAAGTAACAATAATAGCATGAGGCCTTGACTCATACACAACATGTCACTTCCATAAGTATGGTTGGCCTAATTATACATCACAAACATCAAGGGGAGCAACGTCACATAATACCTTATTCGTGAAGGGCTTAATGTTGTATGGAAGGTGAAACTACTAGCTCACATGAAGATCTCGTCCTTGGTGAAGCCACCTAATGTTGTACAGTCGTGGATGTGTTGTGGTCGATAATCCCATCCGCTTCATGAACTCTACTGAAATGAGGTTCTTTTGATTCTCATGGTTGACAATGAGCTGTAGCGGGGAACCCTTTACCCACATCTGAGAGTGGAAGAGTTGTTACTCCTCCTCTGTATCCTCGTGGTGGAAATGGTGGCATTAGGCTCCGCATCAATAATTTTCTTCCCTTTGTCATTCCCCTTGTCAGGTTCTGACTTAGAGTTGGAACATGCATCTGATTCAAAGCCTTTAGCTTGGCCACCAATGACTTCTTGGATAGACACTCACTTGTGTTGTGAGTGGAGCTCTTATGGAACTCACACCACTTTCCCATGTCCTTCTTTAACTTTGTGGCATTGTTCTTTTCTTACAGCTTTGGCAGGTTGTCTTGGGCCACCCTGCCTTGGCTTTTTCCTTTCTTTTGCAGTTTGGGGGCACCTTTCCCTTGCTTTCGATTCACGGATCCAAAGTCTCACTTTTTCTGTTTAAACGTTTGCTCAGTCTTGACGGAAAATCGGTATGCAGTGTTGAGCGAGGAGATGTCTAGGAATTCCATCTCGTCTCAGATGTACCTGTGCAGGCAGCCACAGTACTTGAGAACCAAATGCTTCTTAGAATCCTTGATACACAACTTCGTGCAAAGGGTATGAAAAACATTGGTAAACTCAGCACATCTTAGTCCCTTTGTTGTCGCAGACTTTTCCACTTTATGTATTTATCCTCATAGCTCCTGAAAGGGTAGTACTAGTCTTTGATGGCTTCCCAACGAGTTCCAAGTGGGTGTGGCTGAAAATAGTGAGTTTGTACTTTCATCCTTCTACTCACATTAGGTTTCCCACCAGTCCTTGATGTGGGGGGGCTGATTTGAAAAGTGAAAAAGTGATATTTTCCTAGCTGGAAAAATCACGAGTAGAAAAATATCCTTCTAACAGATTTAATGATTTATATATAGTGTCTGCATCTACTTGACCCTCAAATATGGGAATTTCAAAGTTAACTTGTTCCTTAAAGGGTGTGGCGCCTCCATAGTAGTAGTTGGAAGTATATGTGTCGACCTTGGGTAGCTGCTGAAGTATCTGGGAAAATTTGTCCATCATTACGTTCCTTTATTGCTCAAGGGATTCTTCAAGAAATATTTTGATAGGATATCCTTCTCCCTTGTATTTCTTTTCATCTACCATGTGAGGCCATCATGATTTTCGAGGCTGGTCTTGCAAAAGTTCAACTAGTTCAAGCCATAACTCCTTATATATTGACCTCATTGGGTACATGCAAGGAAAAATAGAAAAAGAGCAAACCACTCTGATATGACTGATCCAGATTTAAACATGAATGAAACAAATTATATATATAAACAAAAATATAAAGATGCAATAGAAATAACACTTCATTTCATTAATGTCAAACACTGAAATATGCTTACAAACAAAATGGAAATAAGACTAGCCCTGGTGATGGTAGGTTATCTCTGAGAAGAGATGTGGCGGCTACATGCCTCTGAACTATGTTACAATGAGGCTCAAGGGCCCTTTTATTATTGAACAATAATAAAATACCATAAACAACCAAAACCCTAACCCAAGGAGATGTAACACCAAGAGTTTATGGGCCCTGTTGCGGTTAGTTGGACAACCAACTTCCTAGTGTCGCGACTTGGTCATATTATATCTGTTTGACGCCCATGATACCCCATTGGAAAGATCTCTCCAAGGGCTACAACAGAAAAGAAGATTTTAAATAGAAAACCATTGATACAAGGTTGCCAAAAAACATCATTTAGGGCCTCAAAATGGATTTGGAAGTTTAGGACCCGAAAAACTGCTAAAAATAGTAAATTATGCTACAATTAAGGAAACTGAAAAACTAAAAGAAACAATGGTGGGGGTCCAATTGGAATTGGTCGGTGGCCTCCAATATCCACCTAGATCACCTGATGTCCGATTAGAGTCCAGGACCTCACTTTACCATTTCTAGTGGGTGATTATTATCCTCTCGGAGAGACACTCACTCAACCCTGTCGGTTGAGCACTTTGGGTCTCTTATGTTGATTAATGTAATTAGTGTTGGTATTCATAATTGTATACTGAGTCATGATTTAGAAAGAAATTTTTATTGTAAAATAAAATTATTTTAGGCATGGTTTCATGCTCTTTCATTTATTTTCTAGGTCATAGCCTCCATTGAAGGCTTCTCAGTTTTTTCTTTTCATAATTCATTATCACATTTATTATACCTTTCTTTGGAATTTGTATCATGTATATAAAATTATTTTTGAGTCAAATTAGTCATTTTGTCCCTCCTCACAAATCTGGCCTTGTCCTAGAGAATTTGACCCATATTAGGGTAATTAAACCCAGCAAAAGCAATATAAATAGAAGTGGAGCTCAACCTATTTGGCATCATCTCTTCATAAGTTCAATCTTCAATTCAAGAGGAATAAAAGGAGAGTGAAGTAAAGGATAATAAATTTTTCTAGAGTTTTTGGGCAAGTTTCAAGGGCAAAAAATTCTGAAGTAGTTGCAGGTCTGAAATTATGTATCCATGCGAGAAAAATTATGAATTAACAATTCATTTGAGAAGTTGACACTTGGATTCTTTGACATATTTAATCTACTTGAAGGAAGGGATAACTTGGTGATTGGAGGAGGCCCTTTTCTAGGTCAAAAGGGTCTTGGATTATCGCGTTTTGAATCTACTAGTGGAAGAGTTTGACTAGGTTTTCCCCTTGACAGGGGTTTTTCCTTGATTGAGTGCTTATATCTTGTATTCCTTATTCTTTTGATGTTCAAGCACTTTTTATTTGGTAATTTATTCATGAAATATAACATAATAAACAAGTAAAATAATCCAACACACATCACAAATAATCATCAAGAAAAGATGAATCAAGCCCTAATATGTACATTCCTTGATTTCTCAACATGGTTTTGGAACTAAGGTGAAGGAAATACTATTTGAAGGTCACTTTATTAGATATCATTTGAAACAAGGAAAGCAATATTGGAAGAAAATATCACTCTCTCAATGGAAAGCTATTTGAATATGGCACGCAATATCTTAAAATTTGCAACAAGCTTTGTTGGAAGGATCATCTATAATCTATCTAGGAGGGTCAAGAGTGGAGGATTCTTGGCTACACTTACAGGTCCACTTGATAATCAAAATGTGTGTATTATTGATAATGGAGCCTCAAGACACATGACAGGAGAAAATGGAAAAGTACATACATTACCAAAGGGATCATCATCTCATTTAGTGGAGCTTGGAGACAACAATATATATAAAGTGAAACATCTTGGATCTACATCTTTGGAGTGAGAAGGTGGAGGAAAGCTACATATCAACAACCTTCTATATCTACTAGGTTTGAAAAATAATTTTCTTTCCATTTCTTGTTTATAAGATAAAGGAGATAGGTTTTCTTTTGCAGATGGTAAAGTTTTGGTTTGGGGAAAGGATTCAAGTTTTGAAAAAGCAAGCGTTATTGGGATTCATGAAGGAAGATTATATAGAGTCATAACACCATATCCTCAAGCCCTTATTCACATGGAAGTTAGTCCCATCAAACTTTGGCATAGAATATTTGGACATATTAATTACTAGATAATACCCTCTCTAAGTCAAATGGTGAATGGAATCGCCAACATTAAGGAATATTGTGAAGGATTATGCAAGGGATATTCCCTAGGAAAGAATTATAGGAAACAATTTACAGAAATGATACAAGGTCTAAAGAAACTCTAGACCTCATTCATTCTGATGTATGAGTAACCATGTCCGTAAATCTCTTGGAGGCGACCTATACTATGTGAGCTTCATTAACTATCACTCTAGAAAGATATAGCTCTATGTTCTCATGTCAAAAAATGAATTATTTGAAAATTTCAAGGAATTTAGATCCAAAGTAGAAACCCTAACCGAAAGAAAGGAAAAAACCCTTATATACAAAAATGGGGCTGAATATACTTCTAAGGAACTTATAGCTTATTGCAAAGAAGGAGGCATAAAGAGGGAGCTCATAGTTCCCTACAATCCCGAAATTATTGGAGTAGGAGAAAGAAAGAATAATAACCGTTGAAGAATGCATAAGAAGTATGACATTTTATCACTACCTACCAAAATATCTATGGGGAAAGTAACCATGATAGAATTATACATACGAAATAGAAGTCCCATAGAATTCTTTATAATATAACACCATAAGAATCATTCTCGGGAAGGAAGCCATGCACATATCGTATTTGAACCTTTGGATGTTCTACAAACATTCTTGTTCCAAAAGATAAGTGAAGTAAGTTGGACTCTATGTTATATACCTAGGGGGGTAATATGGGGTACAAAGGGAGGTACCCAAGGTAATAATGTAATAATGGGATGAGCCATAGTAATAAATAAGGTGGTTAACCCATATCATGGAAGGGACAACAAGTAGTTAGTATTAATGTAATGGGCTCATGGTATTAGTCGATGCTATGAAGGGAACCATGGTAATGATCCATGGTATTGTATGTATGAGGCCTATATAGAGGCTAGAGACTCCACATGGAGAGAAGTGAAGGAATAATGTCAAGAAATATTGTATGAACAGGCATATGGCTTGTGGAGTGTTCTCCTTCCTTAAGGAGTGAATGTATGTTGTTGCCCTACCTTAAGGGTCTGATCAATAAAGAATCATTTCATATTATTTCTAGGTATATTTGTATTCTCTTATATTTTTAGATCAGATATACAACACTCCACAAGTATAAAAGGTATCTTAGTTGGTTATATTCTTTCATCAAAGGCTTATAGAATCTACATAAAATAATAAAGGCAAATTGAAATGAGCAATGATGTCATATTTGATGAAAAACATGCCTACAAAAGATCCAAAGAGATACCTATTGAATCTGATAAAGAATATGTGCCAATATTCTAAGAATAAGAGCAACATGAAAAGTCACCTACAAATCAAGAATAATAAGGACCAATTGAACATATTAAACCTATTAACGTTCCTGAAGCAAAGAAGAGACCAGCCTGATTGAGAGCTACATTTGAAGAAGAAGGACATAAAGTGGCAAAGGACACATTTAGAGAAAGAAAGAAGTCAAAAATATATGTAGGATATGTAGCATACTTGACGAAGTTAATTCAAGAAGAAGCAATTAATTTTGAAGCAGTCGGTCATCAAGAAGAATGGAAGAAAGAAATGCAGGAAGAATATCAATCTATCATGAAGAATGGGGTTTGGGAAATCATTCCTATACCTAGTGACAAATATGTTGTCACTTCCAAATGGATTTACCAAATAAAAAGTTTCATTTATGGAAGCATAGACAAATAAAAATAAATATTTGTTGCAATGGGTTTCTCTCAAAAGGAATTAGTAGGTTATGAAGAAAAAATTTATCCTATTGCCAAGTACACTACTATTAGATCCTCGGTTTCTTTATTATCCATTATCAGACGGAATATCCATAAAATGGATGTCAAAATAGCCTTTCTAAATGGAACCACAACTGAAGAAGTATATATTTAACAACTAGAAGGATTTCAGATAAACACCAGGGAACTCATGATTACAGATTAAAGAAAGCTCTATATAGCTCGAAGTAAGCTCCTATGGATGCCTATCATCTAAGGATTGTATTTGTCAAAAGTTATGAAGACGCAAACCTCTACATCAAGATAATGAAGAATGAACTGGTCATGATACTTCTATATGTGGATTATTAATTGTTAGAGGGGAAGAGTGTAGAATTCTAGAATGTAAGAAGATGACGTCAACTAAATTTGAAATGAAATATCTAGGAATTATGCATTACTACTTGGACTTGGAATTTTGCGAAAAACCCGATGAGATATATCTTGGTCAAGGAAATTACATAATCAAGATGTTACAAAATTTTAGTCTGATGGATTCCAAGCCTATGACAACTCCCATGATCACAAATCTCAAGAAGTTAAGAAAGTTCCAATTCTAGTCTTGTTGATCCCACAAGTTACTGAAAGTTGTATGGCTCCTTAATGTACTTGGTGAACACTAAACCTTATATATTTTTCTGTAAATGTTCTAATTCAATTTCAGATGGAACCCCATCATGATCATTGGATAGTTGCAAAGAACAATTTGATATATCTACATGGAACTATTCATCGCTCCCTAAAATATGATGGGAAGGAGACTTGATTGGTAGGTTATACTGATTCTAATTGGGGTGGAAGTGTAGTGAATGTAAGAAGCACTACCGGTGTTTGTTTCAGTTTGGGATCCACAATAATATCTTGGATGAGTAGAAAATAAGATGCAATTTCCTTGAGTAGTGTTGTAGATGAATATATTGTTGCATGTGAAGTAGGAAAAGAAGTAGTTTGGTTAAGAAATATTTTATCGGATCTATTTGGAGGACCATCGAATCCTACAATTATAAATTTCTATAATAAAAGTAGCATTCACTACTGCATTTGGGCAAAAAATAGGATGGCGGAAACTTAAGGAACGGATAAAATCGTAAAAAGTGTCGGAAGTTAAATGTATTTTTTTTAAATCCCAACAGTCATCAAATATCCAATGGGCATTCTTTAACCGTAAGATATCCAATGGAGGGCCATTATCGGTCGACTATCCGATGTTTGGTATTTTTTAAATTCTTTTTATAATCCCTACCGTCGTCGAATATCTTACGGGAGTTATTTTACCATCGAATATCCAAAATTTTACCAATATGAAAATTGTTGACCAATATCTAAAAAAATGAAAGTTAGCATTGCATAACGTTCAATTCCACCATTAACGACTTTTTCCACTACAACATCTAATATGGACAACTTTACGTTAAGTTTAACTAATTATAATAAATAATAACCTTAATATGTATAATGATATATAATATCTTTAATCTATATAATATATATGATATAATATTATATGATCATGATTATAATATATAATTATATTATAAATTAATAATAGTATATTATTATTTAATTTTATTAATACTATTATATGTGGTTTACTAGAGGCCCAAACATCATTAATTTTGACATAGTGTGTATATGTATAATATTATCTATTACAATATATTATATATATATATATATATATAATTTATATATATAATATATATACTATATATATATATATATTAATATTAGTTGTGATTGTTTTGAAAGGTTGTAGGCCTATTCTGAGGTTAATTTTTAAACAAAATCATCACTAAAATTTTGGTGGAAAAAAATTCACATAACATTCCTCAAGGAGACCAAGGATACGTGGGATCAACATCAGGGGCATCTAAGGATCAAAGATTTTATTTCCCTTATATAAATTCCAAGGGCTTGAGGCCAAGGAGAATTCTAATAAAATCAACTAAAAAGAGACTATGGACACGCTGAAGGCAGACATGAATATCATCCATTATTAAGTTATTCATTATATGCCTTTGTAGATTATTTTTGTAAATGTTTATATGTATATTGTATTTTAGATTATATGTCTTTGTATTGTAAATTGTATTGTCTTTCTATAGTAAATGTATTTTATAATATTTTTTGGGAGGTGTTTTAACCTATGTTGTCACCTTGATGTGGACTAGAAATATTATTTGATTATTTTTGTTAGGGTTAATTAAGGGGTTAGGTCAAGTTAGGGGTTAAATATTTTATGGGATTAGGGATAAGGGGTTGTTGTTTAAGGGCTTAAAATGTTATGTTCCTTACAATTTATTAAAATATTATGTTCCTAACCATAATCTATTTTTCTCATAAAAGAGACTCTTTCTCATTTTTTAAGGAAAAAAGTATGGGACACAAGCCTTTCACTTGGTGTTTAGAAATATTTTAGGTGACAATGAACTTTTAAAGCTCAGGTGATATAGAGGGAATAATTCTCTAAACAAAGTCTCTTTTTGTGATAAGTAAAGGGTCTCATTTGTTGTAAATTGTGAGAAAACTAATTGAAGTAATATCAAAACTATAATAGTTCCAGAAAAAGGTAAGATTAATGAAATATTTGATAAATCATGAGTGGTTATTGTTTCTAAATTTATCTCGCTTATTATCACTAATCAAGGCATAAAATTCCATTTTGAATGTCCTTTGAACTAGGTGTAATATTTTTATCCTATAAAATTCACTTACCACTAAGTAAAAAGGAGTGAGTTTTTGACATTTTGGTCAAATCAAACAAGTAGCCAAAAAGAAAGAATACCCCATTTTGTGTAGAAAGAGAGATATTTGAGGTTGTGCCTTAGCAAAACAAGGTTTCCTATAAAAAACCTGTTTTGAGGTTTCCATACCACTTGCCTAAAGAAAAAAGTGCACTTCCTTTATGCAAGCTTAAACAAACATAGTGTTGTCCATCGAGAGAGTGCTTGTATGATGTTCAACTCATGTTGATAGTTAGTGCACACCTTTTTTGATAGCATCCCTCACTTTGTTCATGTTTGTACTTCTATTTTTGTGAGTTTTATAAACTATCATCTTTTACACACCTTAATTCACTTTCACAAATGTCTCTTTCACATTTTTGGTTGTCATTTTAGCTTACTTTCACTTTAATAAGTGGCATTTTCATGTTATCTTCACTCTACCATGTTTCATTTCCAAGGTCATTCGCATGTACAAGTGTCGTTTTCATGTCTTCTTACAGTCACAGGTGTCACTTATAAGTATGTTCACCATTATATGTGTTGAACCTTTGAACATCAATAGAGTTAGTTATGGTGCACTTCTCTACACCAAATGCTCTTACATATCATTAGAATATGTGCCAAACGCATTCCTACATCTCACACGTGTTGATTGTTCCAAAAAAAATCAACATAATGTTAAACATATTACTTCATGATCTCATTTATATGTTGTATTTTTTTCTTGCTCTCCCCAAAGCTCATGGTCTCTCACCCATCCTCTTAAAACATTTGGTCTCTAAGTCAACTTAAGAATGAATATGGCATTATAATGATGAATGTAAAATAATATCAATACGTTTTTTATATGGTTGTGACTATATATCTCAGAAAGTGTCTCACTTCCTACATGTCAAGAAAAGTAACATCTTTCTTATATCTTTTCAACATATTCTTAAATATCTTGATAAATTGCACGACCATCATCATTGATATGTTGTTTTTGTTTCTTGTTCTCACCTAAGTTGTCTTTCTCTTTGTCTTTCTTGTGCTTTTTTTCTTATATATTATATGTATAAATGGTTGTTATATCGATGTTTAAATATTTGTTATATATACTAATATTACTTTATTGATTGTAATTATATAGTATGGTCCCCCTGGGGCATTTCTCGATGAGGAAGAGGTGGTTTTAGTGCAAGAGTGTGTTCAATAACATGGAGTGATTAATATATAGGTCAAATATAATTATGTTGATAACATAGTTGAAGAAGATGGGAAAAATAGATTGATCCAAGAGACATCTAATAATGTTGGAATGGATGATGATGGAAACAATTATGATGAGCGTGTTTTTGATATGCTTGTAGTTGAGAGGGGAATTAAACCTCTTTATAAAGGCTCAAAAACATCTCTTCTATCTAATGTATTATTGTTGGTCAACTTAAAGGTGGTGAATGGTTTGTCAAACACATTTGTGACAGAACTCCTAAGGTGTGTAATCGGATGCAATATGTATGATTAATATTTTTTAGTACAATAACCAGTACTACTTTTTATTTTACTTTGTATATTATTAAGTGAATTTATATTACCACTGTCAAATTTTTTACCTCATACATACTGAGATTTACATGCAATTATGAAAGATATATGAATGGAGTATCAAACTATTCATGCATGCCCTAATGATGATATTCTCTATTACAAAGAACATGCGTCAAAAGACAAATTCCCAAAATGTGATGAGAGTGGATATCAAACCAATAAAGTAACAAAAAGGGTGACTCATAAGGTTATTTGTTATATTCCCATAATTCCACGTCTGCAACAATTTTTCTGGTGTAAAAGCATAGCCAAAATTATGTATTACCATACAACGAATAGAATTGAAGATGGTGTTCTCTAAATGCCTTTAGATGGATCTGTATTTAGTAATATAGAGGAAACGTGGCTAGAGTTTAAAAGAGATCCACGTAATCTTAGGTTTTCATTAGCAGTTGACGTGTCAATCCATTTGGAGACCTCATATCTACTTACTTAGTGTGACCCTTTTTTGTTATCAATAATAACATTCCTTTGTGGAATTCAATAAAGAGCGAGCACATAATGTTGACAATGATTGTTCCAGGTATTTATTTGTTTAGAATAATTTTTTTAACACAATAACATCTCATTTGTCTTGTTTGTTTCATAATTATTTAATTTTTATTTTTTTACTCATATATGTTCAATTATATCTTATAATTTTTTTATTTACTTGTATATGTAGTAATTATATGTTGTATGTCCAATCAATTAGGTAAGTACAAGGTAAAAGATATGAATGTATATATTGAGCCTCTTATTGATAAGTTAGTGGAGTTATGGAATCGTGTCACTATGTATGATATCTCTAGACTAGTAGATGATCAAAGGGAATTTGAATTCCATGCAATGCTTGTATGGACAATTCACGATGCCACAAGGCTAACATATTTATTGTGTATATTTATATAACATTACCCTGCACTTGATTTGATGGCCTCCATTATCAAATGGATATCAGGTTTTAAAATGTTCGAAGTTTAAGTCTAAGAGAGGAAGCGAAGTTTTATAGACCATGGTTTATAATCTATATCAGCTCTATGAAGTGGGTAAGTGTCATGCAAGTTTATGATGCGATATCATTGAGGACTGTCAGATCAAATGGGTTTTGATCTACGGTGTAGGATCACTGTGCAACTTTGTTGATCGAAGAGAATATCAGCCGTCCAATTGAAGGAAAGATCTATGGTGGAGACTGAGCGATAATAATTGGGCAGAGATCAACAGTATGAACACTTAGGAAAAAGGACCAGGGGTCTATTTTTGTTTTTTTGTGTAAGGTTTTGGGTTTTGTTGACCCTGTTGTTTGTTTATCATCAACAAGTCTATCTTTTGTTCGTATTTACACTTGTAAAGACGTGTACCATATGTAATCTTTTTTCCGGTTAATTAAAGGTTGCACTCTTACTTGACCAAAAAAAAACATTACCCTGCACTTTAATAGTGTTTAATTTCATAAAGTTCATTTCACATATGTTTTTTAAATAGTTCAACCTTCATTGTGCATACTTAAAATAATTGATGTAAAAAATATTCCATCTCTTTAGTTATTCAAACAAAGGGTAATTTTTCTTGTCTGGTTTGTGATCCTAAGATGAAATCTCGCCATTCAAGAAGCTTAAGAAAGGAGGTGTTTGATGAGTATAGGCACTTCCTTTTCTAAGAACAATCTGTACCGAAGTACCAAAAAACATATCTATGGGAAAGAAGAGACTAGATTAAGACCACGGAGAATGACACCTCGTGCATAAAATTTGAAATATAATATGGTCTCTCAAGGTATGGATTGAATTGTCTAT
>APFE031092358.1:0-21652 GCA_000404065.3 Pinus taeda | reverse complement strand
CGAAACTTGTTCCAAATTGCATCAAGTCGCCTTTGAAACCCCTCAAATTGACAAGTAGGCTCTAAATATTGATGGCTCATGTATGTTTGTGAAGGTTATGGTGGTTAATGGCTATGTATAATTGCAACAAAAACTCATAAAAACAACCACTAGAAAACATCAAAGCCATTGTGGCTAGGGGTGCAAAATTTTGGTGTTGATGCCAAGGCTCCTCTTTCACCTCTCATTTTTTCCCTCCTCTCCATTTTTCCCTTCCCCCCTTATCCCATTTTTCCTTATTTTTTCCTACCCTAAGTAGCTTAAACCCCTATTCCCTATCCCTCCACTCATTGGTCAATGTAAACCCCAAAACCATACCTTATAACATCCCCAAAGCCTCCTACATATCCCTCAACAACATTTTCCCCATAACCCCTATTCCCATCATATTATTCCTTTCCTAACACTCCCTTTTTTCATTGTTCCCCTTGGAGGCAGATATCACAACAACACCTAGTTTCACACCATCATCACAGCGCAGCCCAAGTACAGTACACACAGCAGTCATGGCATCTGAGCATTTGTCGGAGTATGAGATGGAAACACAAAGTGATTCATCCTCGGAAGAATAGGCTCCCCGTAGACATCACAAAAGTGGCAAACATGTTAGGGATGAGCCAACTACCCTCACGAATTGCAGGCCTACCCTCTTGCTATGTCATGTTTCCAACATCTATCATGTTTTGAATTTTGTCAAAGGGTGGCTAATGTTAGAGTTCATCATGAGTTGGCCCGTCTTTTTGTGCTTCACCTACATGGAGGTCACTCTATCTTGGTCGGGGTCACCTTGACATTGGCACCCGAAACTATCTCATTAGCAATCGGCATACCAAATGTTGGAGAACAGTGGCACAAGAAACAGAAGGTGGATATGCAACATTATGAGCCTTACATTAAGGCCAATTTGTTGAGGTAGCTCACAAGAGTCTTTCCATTTAGATATTTGAAAGATGAATATGCTCTGCTAATGAAATTGATCATGAAATACTTCAGCTGTGAGGGGACTTTCTCTCGTTTATATGCCTATCACATCAGGTTGCTCATGCACTTTACCAGGGTATAGATGATAAACCTCTTATTTTTCATTTGCAGGAGCATAAACAGGATGAACACCTTCATGCATCACAAGACCCCTCAGTAGCAACTTAACAGTGTTTATCACTTTCCTCTTATCCGAATTTTGGTGGATCATCAGTTGGGATTGCAGGGCATTACTTGGGATGACTTCATCTCCCGTGATCTCTTCATCACCTTACAGGTATTATCGGAGGTTGAGCATGAGATAGGTGGTCCTTCTCATCAGTATGAGTGCCATGAGACGAGTACTATGCCAGTATTCATCACATATCAGAGAGGCAGTAGGCATTTGTTTGCAGCAACAAAGCAAGTGTTATCTCCAACTGGGGTGGAAGGGGCCTCGCTTTCGACATCAGCAACACAGGTACAAGATAAGGGCAAGAGGCCCATGCATGAAGAGGGGCCATCAGGTGAGCAAGAGACCAACTTCATCCTCATTCATGATGATGATGCAAATGAGGAGAGTGCCAAAATTAGTAGGACCATCGAGGAGTAGAAAACGAAGATCGAAGACTTGTCACTGAATTTGGAGAGGGCCAAATGGATTATCAGGTATTTGGAGTAGAGGAACAAATAGCTCGAGGACCAGCATGAGATCATGGAGCTGCAAAGCATCCGTGAGAATTGCCAAGCTACCCAACATAGGAGGATTGAGCTCACTCCATTAGAGCAAGATATTAACAATGACCGAGTGTCTTGGCTCGAGCGCATCAACATCCACCTTGAGAAACTACTAGAGAAGGCCGACAGGGACAAAACCATACTGAGGCAGATGGTCTATCACTACAGGGCACGGAACATGAGTTCAAAGGCTTGGATAAGGAGTCTGAAGGCAAAATTGAGCAAAGCAACAAAGAGGCAAAAGAGGCAAAAAGGGCAAGATCGGCTTCGAATCTTGGTTGAAGCCTCTGTGGCCCAGCATAGTACCTCTTAGAGAACCTCCAGCCCAAATTTCAAGAAATTTGGGGAAATTTTGGTCACATGCCAAATTTTTGGTCACAACATAGGGTTTTTCTCCTTATGCGCCGCGCCACTGGCATGGCGCTTAGCAAATTGCAACTGGTTTGCATTTTTGGATTCAGCATGCAGAATCACAACTACTGGTGCACGGACAAGAAATTTGGGCATGATTTGAGTCTATAGGAGGTCAAAAACACTCAAAAAATGACCTCTCTGCCCCTATTTTGAGACACAGGAAGAAATCTTGGGAGAATGATGATTTGGAGGGGCAAATGAGCACCAAATTCAGAAATTCCACTTGGGTTGGAAAGTAGATAGGCCAGGATTTCGAACAAGAACACTTGGGCACAATTTGGACTCTTGAAGGTACCTCAAAATAGCCTCCAAAGTGACATGGCGCATATAGATTTAGGCGCAACGCATATAGACAAAAAGGCCAAATCACTTCTGCTTCGCGACATTTCAATTCGTGGCTTTCTCCAAGCGGGCCCACTCATCTACAATTAAATTTTTTCGGCACCTAAGGAAACATTTAAAGTATTTTCACTAGAGGATGGCTTCTATCCAAGTGGCAAAGGAAGGTGAGCAGTCACCCAAGCCATTTTTCATTTTTGTAACGCTGCACCTGTAACTAATGCTTGGCTTTCCACTTCCACCTTGTAATGATTCAAAAAACTCCCCAACTCCTGGTCGTTCTATTTCCTCATGGCATAGTCTATTTATTGTATTCAAACCATTTGCAAAGGGTTCGTTGGTTGTAATTTCTGAGAGAGTGTGGGAGAGAACTTAGTTCTTCATTGTATATTTTCACAAATAATTAATGAAAGGTAGCGGCTCTGGTTCATGAGATTCATGTGGTGTGAGTGTAGCAAATGTGTTCTCTTTATGTTTCATATGTATTTCATTGTGTTTCATAGTTCATTCATATTCATTTCCAGTGAAATTTTCTATGTAAGATAAGGTAGAATTCATGTTTATTGCTCTGCCTATGGGAAAGTTTCATGTTCTGTGTTCTTCTTCTGTTGAAAAGGGTTCATGTGTTTATGCCCTTTTCACCCTCATAAGCAATCTTTCCATTTCACATTATTTCAAATTTAATTGCTAGACTTTCTGCCTGTCTTACCTCATGAAGTAATCTGTGCCTTTGTGTTAAATTCTATGCTCATTGCTGCTCGTTGGTCCCATACATCCCAGAAACTCAGTCACTCATCAAAAATTGCCTCTTGTATCCATATTTATTTAGTAGCCTAAAATCAATATTTCATTGTAAGTCATCTCAGACCATATTGTTTATTTATTCACTGAGCATGACATGGAGAGAGCCCTCTCCTGTTCTGGTAGGGCTAGCTACCAAACTGAGTGTGGTTTGTGGTTACCCTGAATTTTGCCTTCCTTCAGCCTAAGGTGGATTTAGGTGCTAACACCACTCCATTTTGCTGAGTCCTTGGAGTGGAGAATTTCCTTTTTATTCCATGTTCTTCACAAAAGTCAAAGAATTTATCCGAGGTAAATTCCCCTCCTCAATCAGATCTGAGGCATTTGATTTTACGATCTGATTCATTTTCAACCAAAGCTTTGAAGGCTTTGAACTTTTCAAATGATTCATCTTTATGCTTTAGAATTCCTATCCAATACATTCTTGAAAAATCATCAATGAACCGTATAAAGTATTCTTCTCCATGAGGTGATTTTTTCCTTAATGGTCCACATAAATCGGTATGAACAAGTTCAAGAGGCTTACTAGCTGATCCTTCCTTTTCAGGGAAGTGCGATCTAGTTTTCTTACCAAATTGACATGATTTGCATATTGTATTTTTTGGAATGTTGATATCAGGAAGATCACAAATAGCCTAGAATATGCATGCTTTTCTTATTTGAGAGAAGCTTAGATGCCCCAATCTTTTGTGCCATAGTCAATGTTCATCATTTTTGCTTAGATAGCTTGTTATTGTCCTCCCTTGAGTATGTATAAGTTGTTTGGAGTTCTTATACCTTTGATCACGGTTTCTCCTGTATCAAGCTCATGAACAACACATCCATTTGATCGAAATACTACTTCATTTCCTTGATCACACATTTGACTGACACTCAATAGGTTATTCTTTAGACCATCAACATACATCACATTCCCAGCTTTAACTTTTTCTTTAAGAGAATAGAGCCTTTACCTTTTATGACAGCAGGAGTGTCATTTCCAAATGAGACCTTCTTTTCCTTTTCTAAGGCATTATATGACTGAAGCTTTTCTTTGTCATCTATCATGTGCTTCGAGCATCCACTGTCGATGTACCAGTGATTTTCTTGTCCTTCTGCATAGAAGGCTATACCACATCTTTCTATTTATGGTTCTTTATTCTCCATATTTTGGGACTTAATGAAGTTTTCTCCTTCTGAGATGTTTGCTTAAATTTACTCCTGCATTCATATTCTTCATGACCGAAGTTGTTGCAGATAGAGCATTCTATTTCATTTTCAAGAAGAGAAAAGTTATTGGAGGTCCCTTTCATGATCCCTGTCAAATTCCTTTGATTTCATGCTTCTCTAGTCATGGTGGTCTTGTAAGCAACACATTGAGCATCTTTGTGTCCAAAGTTATGACATGAAAAACATTGGCCATTAAAGAAGTTCTTGCGATTATTGAATCTACTGACCTTGTGATTATAGTTTCTATTGAGATGAATTCTTGAAACATATTATGTATGATTTACCTAAGGTAGGTTGTATCTTCTATTCATCCTTGAAGTAAATTGAACCTGACTTTCCTGGTGATCTGATTTATGCCTTTGTTGACGATTGTCAAACTGTTGACTACTCTTTGCTGCATCAAGATAGCTTTTAGTGGAGGATGACGGCTTTTGTGCTTGAGATGCTTCTTTAGTATATCCAAGACCTGTCTTTATTAGAGGAGAACACTGCACTTTGATAATTTCATTTAAGGTTTCTAATCCTTTAGCAAATCTAAGATTGAGAGCTTTTGTTTTCTCAATATCCTTTCTTAGACCGACAATTTCACATTCTAGTTTTTCATTGTGTTTTTCTCTTTGAGCAAGTTGGAATGTCAGAGTATCTATAATCATATTTTTTTCTTATAAACAGATTTTGAGTTTAGAGATTTCTTCATCAAGGTCATCTTCATCTAAAGCATCCAAGAAATCATCATCTTCAAAAGCCATCAAAAGTCTATAGTCATTACTATTTTCATCTTTATCACTAATTGATAAACCATTACTATCTTCATGCATATAGTAGATCTTCTTACTTACACTTTTCTTTCTATTCCATTTTGCTGATTTCTTACCTTTATCAAGCTTATCTTTATGAGGACATTTGGCAGCATAATGACAGAATCTTCCACAAGCAAAAAATTTGAAAGGTAGTTTATCTCTGAATCTTCTAGAACCTTGTTGAAGGTTCTTGACAAAGTTTGCTTCTTCCTCTCCTTTTGAAATATGTACTGATTCATTGAGTTCTTCTCTTCCTGAAGCTTTAAATGTGGCTTCTCTCATATCTAGTGGACCCCCTTTTCTCATTTCGAAGTAGTTAAGACTCTACGCATCTGTGTCATTGTAATAGTCTGAAGATTCTACTTTTATTCTATCATAGATAATTTTGATTCAAACTTAGTAGACAAGGATCTTAAAACTTTTTCAACTAAAGTGACTTCTTTTATCTCTTCACCCAAATTCTTCATGCAATTAACAATCTCATCTACATGTAAGAAGTAACTAGTTATACTTTCATCATTGCGCATTTTGAGAGTTTCATATTGAATTTTGAGAGTTTGCATTTTTGCACGTTTTACCTTATTGTCTCCTTCATAGCTAACGATCTTGTCCCATATTTCTTTGGCAGATTTGAGTTGCATAACTTTGACAAATTTTGATTGTGACAGACTCCCCAATAATGTATTGACAACCTTGGAATTGGTTTCATATTGTTTTTACCTGCCGCATCTATAGGAATTGTTAATGAAAATGTATATCTTCCTTCCACGATTTCCTAGACATCTGTTCCAAGAGATTGAAGATAGGTTATGGTTCTTACCTTCTAATAAACAAAGTTTCTCCCATCAAAGATTGGTGGCCTAATGGATCCTTCTCTTTTGTGGTTACTCATGATGATGGATCTTCCTTCAAGTGATAAATCTTCTTCTAAAGGACCTGTTGTGATTCCAATTGTTGGAAATAATACTGAGAGGGGGATGAAATAGTATTAGCAAGTCAATAATATTTCATTTCCACAATCAAATTCATATACATACTTCAGTTAATGGAACTTGCGTGTATATGCAACTGTATTTAAGGCAACTAGCATATATCCTGCAAACTTATGATTCAGTTAATTCATCATATGTCGATCTTTAATCAATGCATCAGAACCATATAAATAGCAACGAGGTGTAGTAAAAATAGAACAGACAATCACACACATGAACACAAGATATAAGGTGGAAACCCAATGTGGGTGAAAAGCACTTGCTTAATTGTCTCTATCTTCTTTTTAATAAGGAACTTATTTTCACAATTTTTATACTAGTGCGGTCTTATACCAGTATGCATGCTTCTACCTGCAGAAGGATACAACCTTCTCTCATTCTCCAGCTTCTCCTAGAAGGGAACTACAACCCCCTAGCTCTTTTACTAGCTAATATGTTTACTAGTACGTAGGTGCTAGCCTACAGAAGGCTACAACCTTCTCTTTTCTTCCAGGGACCACATTTCATAAATTTTCATACTGGATCCATCAATAACATCATTCAAACATCAAATATATCTACATCAACCAATATCCTTCGCACCAGCCACAACTGAATCAATCTATCACTTTTCAGAATGTTATAACCAGAATACAGTAACTAGAATATAATAACCACAATACAGTAACCAAAACCCAGAACACTGCAATAGCAAACAGAAGTAGCTAAAACATATTTTATGAGGTATAAACTACTTCCATGTGTCAAACTTGCATGCATACGCTCTTTTCTCAAGGAAAACCTATGTACAGATCTGAAAATCAAATTTAAGATGTATATGTTGTTTTTATATGTAGAACCAGCGTGTATATGTGCCTTTTCTAAAGTGAACCTGCGTACAGATCTGTAAATCATGATTTAAGCTTTACAACAATTCTAGACTTCAGTTACAGTAGATCATCATATTTACAGACTACAACATGTGCTAGTTATTCAGATAAAAGATCAAAACCACATAACGATACTTCACTTCAAGCCTTAGATCTTGACCCATCATTAGATCTTATCCTTCATCAAGCACTAAGGTTCATCCTTGGTTCAGATCCAGCTATGCACCATAACCCAATAACCTATATACTAGATCTTGCTCTTCATCAAATATTCAATACTTGAGTACCTTTGCCTAATGATCTTCTCGTCCTTTTATAGTCTTAGGCCTTACTCAATACCATGGACCAAAACTACATAGGACTAATACCTTGGACAAATTACTTGGGGTCAACACTTCGGACCAGACACCTCGGACCAATACCATGGATCAAAATACCATGGACCAAATACCACAGACCAAAACTTAGATTTCCAACATGAGTGCGCCTTTCCTTCTGTGAAAGTGCGTGTGTATGTTATACGCTCCTTTTGGTCTTCTAACCCGCATGTACACGCGACTTAGTCGATGAGGAACCTGCGTATGCCTCTATTTCTTCATTCAATGAGTCTGAAGTGTGATCTGTAATCTGAGTGAGTTTCCATCAAGGACAACACCTGCGTCATAGTGCCAAATCTATGTCATAATGCCAACAACCATAGTACTTGAGAAGGCCTACATTCCTTAAGAGCGCTCGAGTCGTTGAAATAATAAGGCGAGGGTATAAATCCCTCTTCCTCTCCCTTTCTCTGGCCTGCCATGTTTGTATCATATTGTATGGGTCTGCTTGCTACTCCTCCTCCCTCTACTGATGTCTCTGCTACATGATTGGCATATAAAATACATCAGCATCATACATAAAAGTAAATTCTTTTACTAAATAAAAATGTATTTCTAAATATGGAAACATAACTTTCAATAAAAAAATAAAATCATCAGTGCACTTTGTTATCACTTCGTAAATCCATTCAAGCTAAGGAAAGGGCCACAAAGGTAACCACAAACTGCTTTGGCCTAGAAATTGGTCCTTTCTAGTTAGAGGGTGCACCCTCAACTAATGAAAACTAAAGATTTGACTCTATAGCATACAGAGACCAATTCTGAAATTGTTTGGGTTTTGATAATGGGGGTGGTAGAGAATTCTATGAAAAACCATTGGAAGCAATAGTGATCAACCTATTGTGACATGTTGATGTATTTCCAACCATCTTCATATATGGAGGCTTAATCAGTACAACTTCAGAATGAATAACAAATTCTAGTATAAAAAAGGTAAGGGTATCAAGGCATTTATAAAAAGAGGAGAAATAATGGCATTTTATCACTACAACTCACATCAATGACCATCAAGGATAAAATAAAATACTTTTAAAGGCACACATATTTCATTTGCAACTGAAATATACCCCGTTCAGTCAGACATGAGAATGTAAAATGAATTCAAGTATAATTGTCCCTTACACCTTTAAATCAGTATGAAGGAAATAGACAAGAGAGTGACATATAAACTGAGAGAGAATTTTTTTTTCTGAAAACATCCATACCATAAGAATCTCCATAAATTGACTGGAACCCCTTCAACATTTAGGCATGATCATTAAAACCAAATCATAATCATAACTGTAATAACTGTGAGAGTCGGTCTGTTCAACCCTCCGTCAAAGATCAAAACCTCTTTTGTTGCATTTCATTTTAGGTGTCTCATTCAGCTGGATCATCCACATTCCATTAGAAGCATCAATCTTCTAACGGAAGGGTCTTGTCTCCATACTTCCCTCATGTCATGTACCTGTTGGTTCGTGTCTGATCATCAAAGTTCATCATAGTCAATTTTACAGTCATTATGGATGGTCTTTTGGTCAATCAAGAGTCATTTCAGTCATTAGGTCTAGGGTTTTGCAAATTTTTTCTTCAATGATGCTAGCAGGCACATGAGGATGTTCCTAATAAGTTTTCATTCCAAAAATTTCATTATCAATAATGCTTGAGAATGATTCTTCTTCAAAACTTTGTTTTGAAGAAGAAATTGTCAAATTTATTGTTTGTAATAAATATGTAATTTTTAAAGTTTTTCAATCATGAAGTATTTCAGGCACAGCCCTGGTCATCCTTTGCCTAAATCCAATGCCAACCATCCTTGCAAAAATTGACAAAAGTTTCATCATTCAAGTCAAAAAGTCAAAATGGAAAAAAAAAATAGAGTTTGTATTAAAAGTAAAAAGTGCCAAGTTCAAAACATAAGAAAGTGGGTTTTTGCAAAACAAAAATCAAATTCATGACTATACAATATATTTTCATCATTCAAAGTCATTTACGCACAAGAAGTTGTCAAAGACCCAAAGAAAAATCGTGGAGGAGCGAAAATTTGTGTTTGAGGCTGGGACTGTGTATTGAAGTGTTGCACGACGTGTTGGGAGGTAGTTGCGATGCACCAAGAGGTCATGGCGCATAGAGCCAGCATTCACAGTGTTTTTTTGAACGTGCGTGGTGCACTCACATGGCGTGGTGCACTGGGTTGTGCGCACGGCGTATAGGGCCAACAAGCTAAAATTTCATCACTGCTTCCGAAAAAATCAAAATGGCTCAATCGTTGTTGCTTCGTGTAAGTGTATATCGTCTTTCTATTACATTTGGTCAACGTTTGGAGTTGTTTTAAGATTCTTTATAAGAATTTGAGTGGTGAAAACATAAACCCCACCATTTCGTAAAAAGTTGCTCTTTACGGTGGGTTTTGGTGTTTTAAAATCAGTTTGGTGTTAAAGACTCCTTTTCCCCTCCACCTTGTTGATTTATTCCCTCACTTTAAACCTATCATTCCTATTGATCCCTTATTCCTCTACATCCAAAATCACTTATCACTTGTTCCTATTATCCTTATCTCTAAACCCTATAATTCCCCATCATCATCACTCTCCCATGTCATTTGCAAAAAGCTCCTAAATTTCTAAATCCCCAAACCCCACATTCCTAAAACACAGTCAAGTGATTGTTATTGTATTTTAATTTCACTTGGCAGTCCACTTTACCCACTGTCCTTGTTTTCCCACACTCCCTTCCTACTTAGCACACATTTGGCAATTGGAGGCAAATATACCAAATTTTTGTTTTCACCTCATACAGATCAGCAAACATATTGGCATAAACTTGTAACATCATGATGGACATTGAGTCATCATATGAACAAGACATTGATTCTACCACAAAGCTTAATACACCGAGGAGGCCTCATAAGGATGGCAAACATGTCAGAGAAGAGCCAACCTCATTGACTCAATTACAGGCCTACCCACTTGCCATGGCATGTTTCCAAGAACAGTGATGCTTTCAGTATTGTGAGATGATTGCTCAGATTCAGCATCACCATGAGTTGGCTCGGTTGTATGTTTTACATTTACATGATGGTCAGGTAACTCTTGCTGGCGTAAATTTCACCTTGACACCATAGACCATTTCTCAAGCAATAGGAATACCAAATGTAGGTGAGGAGTGGAACAAAAGATAGTAGCTAGAAAGAGTACATTATGAACCATACATTAGGCCCAGCTATGTGAGACAGCTCAACAGGGTGTTCCCATTCTCATTTTTGAAAGAATCCTATGTGCCATTGATGAGACTCATTATCACATACTTCAGTTGTGAGGGCCGCTTCTCACGCCTCTATGCATACCATATCAGATTATTGATGCATTTCTAGAGGGTGAAGATGATGAACATTCCATATTTCATGTGCCGAAACATCAAGAGCATGACTACTCTTGTACAAAAGAAGACTCCTGAATAGCAGTACAATAGAATTTACCACTATCCGCTCATCAAGATCATTGTTGTACATCAACTTGGCTTGCAGGGTATCACATGGGGAGACTTTGTTTCCCATGAGTTCTTCACATCTTTAGCAGCTCGTCAGGAGGTTGTCCATGATGCAGGTGGACCTTCACATCAGTATGGAGGTCAGGGGGCAGAGACCACTAATGTGCCGACATATGTCACCTATCATAGAGGCATGAGAGGATTGTTTGTAGTAGCCTGATGAGTGATATCTCCACCTGGGGTGGAAGGGGTCTCATTGCCATCATCAACAGCACAGGTACAGATACAGGACAAAGGCAAGAAGCCTATGCAGGATGAGGGCCATTCAAGAGGCCAAGACACTGATTTCATACTCATTGATGATGATGTGAGCTCAATGGGTCATAAACTATTTGGAGTAGTGAAACAAACAGTTGGAGGATCAGCATACAGCCATGGAGTTACAAAACATTTGAGAGAACCACCAAGCTGCCCAAAAACGGAGGGCGGAGTTCACTTCGCTTGAGAAAGAGATCAACGCCGATCAGGAGTCTTGGATTGAGAGCATCAAAATTCATCTTTAGAAGTTGTTGGTGAAGGAAAGCGAGGACAAGGACATGCTCAAGCACATGAAAAATCATTATTGGGCACGAACTCATGTTTACAAAGCGAGGATTAAAATCCTGAAGGCAAGCCTAAGGAGGGCACTAAAATGATGCAAAAGGCATGATAGGCTCTGAATCTTGGCTAAAGCTTCTTTGGTTGAGAATGATACTTTATGATGGACCTTTAGTCGAAATTTCAGCAAATTTGGAGAAACGTTTGGCAATTTTGAATTTTTTTGGCTTCAAAACAGATTTTCATACCCAACGCGTAGTGCCACTTGGCGCACTTATAATTGGGAGATCCTATGGAGGAAAACTTTGCATTTCTAGATTTTTTATGAAAATTTATGCATGGTCATGAATTGCATAAGGATTTCATCAAGTTTTGGTATCCTAAAGGGTCCAAAACACGCAAAAAATTACCTTTCTACCACCTTTTGCACCCACAGGAAGCAGTGTTGGGATATTGAATTTTTGGAGGGGAAAATGGACACCAAATCCATAAATTCCACTTGCGTTAGAAAGTAAATGGGCAAGGCTTTCTAACAAGCTATCATGAGCTCAATTTGTACTTCATTAAGGCCCTCAAAATCAGCCTAAAAGTTGTGCTACACATACAGATTTCAGGCGCGGTGCATAGGGAAATTTGGCCTATTTTTTCACTCAGCAGCTCAGAATTCCGCCTAGTTTGATTAGTTTCAATTTTTCATGTAACTCTTGATTTATATTGATGTAAATTCATGAATTTCATGTAATTTTGGAACATTGTTACGCATCCATGTAGATTCATTCACTAAAAATTCAAAATATAGTGAATGAATCAGTTTCCTTTCATATAGAGGCAAGTTGTTTCCTTGCCTATTTTTCAGTTCCTTGTTTATATATGGTTGAAACAGCTCCTAGAGTGATGAGCTCAAACCCTAGAGGCATGGGAAGGAGTTAGGCTTCTCTATATCATGTAATTTCTCTATCATTTTCAGGGTTGGACACTTGGGATTGTTGGGCACTCCATTGTACATTTGATTTCTGCATTTTTGGCAAAGGAAAGACCAGGGATTGCAACACTTTTTGGGATCCTTGTGGCTCTGTGTTTTGATGGTGTTTTTCTCTATGTAATTTGTAATTTCACTGATATTTATGTGTACCATTTCCTTTCTCTTTTGCTTCTGAAATTAAACAAATGAGTGGCAAAGGTAGAATTCATTAGCTTGCTATGCTCTACCTTTTAGTTTTGTTTAATTCTCAATCTTTTCTTCAATTTGAAGAGGATTCTTGATACCATTTTTCCCTGTTCAGATTCTCACCAGTCTGAACCCTCCATCTTTACAAATCAAAACATCAAAATGATTGCCTTTCTTGCCCCAATTAGAACTCTGCAAAACTGGCCTTCATCCTCGGACCCTTATTTGCCTTTCCCTTGATTCCAACAAAATCCCCAAAAAAAAATCAAATCAAATCCTTGCACTTCATACCTAGCCTAAAATCAGTTTTTTTTTAGTTCAGTCATCTCAAGCCACATCGATTATCTTTTGCTGAGATTGACTTGGAGAGAGCCCTCTCCTGACCTGGTAGGGCTAGCTACCAGGCTAAGCGTGGTTTGATGTGGACCTAGAAGCTTACCTGTTATAGCTCCAAATCTCACTATTATGGTTTGTGATGTTGCAGTCATGGCCTAGGGAAACCCCTCCTTCTAGACCTTGTCCAAAATTTAAAAAACAGTGTTTTATCCCTTATACGTGACATTGGCCTGAGTTAAATGCGTGTATATGCGGGTAGGCATATACCCAACCCACTTATATGTATTAAAACACTTAAAAAAATATAAAACTCCTTAATTTTTGGCGGAGATCGTGGGTTTTACTTGTTGATCACCTGTTAGTGCCTGTGGCCCAACTGTTCCCAACCAACTCCCAACTAAAAAACTACTTTGGAAGAGGTATAAAAAGACCTCAAAGGGAAGGCCTAAAGGAGGAGAGAAGAGAGAGAAAGGTTAATATACTGAGATTTTTCCCCTAACCAGGTCTGAAGACCCTTATGCCTTCTACACTTCCCCCATTTGTATAGGAAACCCTTGTTTCCTTGTGTGTTGATGTTCATCCACTACTTATGCATCATGGAGTGAGTCATGGAAGGAGTTTGCTAAAGGCTTGAGGCTAGACGGATTCAGAAGGAAGCTTTGCTTGGAGCCTATGAAAGGTTACTCAAATGAAATTATTCCTTTTATGCATTTTATTTGTCTATAATAAAGAAACATGTCTTTGTTCCTGATATAAATCCTCTTTATGTTTATGATATTCATGTTGGAATTCATATGTGAATGGTTGTTTAAAGTTCATAACTAACTACCTTCCTTTATAACATGAAGATGATTTCTTTATAAGTCTTTGTCCATATACTGTGGTGTTCTTTGGAATTGGTTGTTTTGCAGGACAAAGGAACGAAAGGGACTTGAAGAAGGGTTTGGACCCTAAAGGACCTTCTCAAATGTAGGACCTAAGGTATGCCCCTCTTACTATAGAATTTGCTTATAATAGCATAATGGTTGTGTGAATGTGTGTTTCTCTTTATATGCAACTTTCAGTCTGCTAGGGTTTCAACCCAAAAGCCCTAGGGGAGCATTTCCCTCAACAGAATTGGCGACTCTGCTGGGGACAACACTCTTGTTATTCCTAGTTTGGGTGTTTTTCAAGCCAATCAGGGCTTAGTTGGCTCTCTGCTTGTTGTTGTTGTGTGGTCTGTTCTTGAATTCTAAGTTTTGCCAGTTTCTTCAGTTTGTTTTTTATTTTTCTTGAAATATTTCATATACACTTTTTTTTCTTAGTTACAGAAGCATATATACGCATGTTTCTTTAAGCGAACCCGCGTATACGCAGGTTTCCTTAGAATCAGTAGCGTATACACGCAATCTGTACATAAGTACAGTCGCATATATCTTGCAATTTTCAAGATTTCTAAATCTTTGTGTCTCTGAAGGTCTGTCTGGTGGTTTGATTCAGTTTGAAGTATTCATTTTCCAGTATTAGTTGTTTGTTTTACAGCAAGCATCTTGCTCCAATTTCTCTCTGATTGTAAGGGGTATTGGTCTTGTTTTTGTTGTTGCAAGCATCATCGTTTTTTGCTAAAGCACGCAAGATTTCTTGTTGGAATCTTGGCTGCTCTGATTCATCAGGGCAGAAAGATTGGTCTCAATCTTTGTGTTGAATCTTGCTTTTGGTGACTTTTTGTTTGCTTGACAACACTGCCTTTTGTGACCATCCACTTCTTTGTTTAATGAAAGTTGTTGATTGATACTTTCTTGAAATTTGTCTTTTTAATCCTTTTTGGTCTTTGTTGCCAAAGCTTTCATTGTTTCTTTTGATTGTTAAAGAGCATCTTTAAACACATTTATGTTTGTTGAGTGTTCATCCATTGTGTGGTGTCAACTTGCAAAAGTGTTGGTTGCGTATTTTTCAATCGCAAAGTTTCAGTTTTGTTGAGAGCATTTTTGAAAAGATTCTTTTGTTGTTGCTTTGAAGAAAACTCTTTGAAAAACTTCATTTTGCTTTCTTGAACTTGGTTTCATTTGGTTTCCTTTTAGTGAATGAAAGTGCTTTATGTTTGTCTTGAAATTTGTTTTTAGTGTTTAGACGAAATGAATGGTAGCATCTCATATTCCATCTAGGCATTTTAAGTGGCAAAATAAAAATTGATAAGCAAGCAACTTTCATTTCTTGTTTTTAGAGTTGTTTTGAATCTTGCATCAGCATATATTTGTTGCATTAGGATAGATTTGCATATCTTTTTAGGCATACATAGCTTTGTTAACTTTTGTGAGTGTGAAGTGTGAATTAACGAAAAGAAAAGAAAATTGTGTTTTATTAGAAGTTCCTTCGAACCCTGTAGAAATTGCTCTTCATCGAAAAATGAAAACAAGTGAATGTGCATATAGTTAGGTTTATATTAATTTCTTTTGCGTCAAAAAAAACCACTAGTTTCACTTCCGTTATCCCATGACTTAAAGAACAGCCTATTTTAAAATCAAGTGCTAACTAAAATTCACTAAAGTTTTTTCTTTTAAGTTACATACACCAACAAGTTTTAGGATTTTAGGGCCTTGGATTAGGCGAGTGGAGAGTTAACTCTCCAAGGCCATTTAAACGTCAAACATAGGAGTCTGAATAACGAGTGAAAATCCAATATCATTAGGAAGACCAGGAAAGCTCCGGATCTAGGAGTTATGCACGAGGGTCTGTGAAAACAGGGAAGATAGATACCCCCTCTCCTACTTGTCTGAACTTACCTCATGACTGTTCCGCCTGGCTTCTGCGACGAGTTGGTATCCATAGTTGCTACTCCTAGGGATCTACATAGGTGGATGTGGAGGGGAATCTCGTGGCACCTGAGTTCGATGTTTCATCACTCTTGATAGTACTACTAGAGGGCACCGTTGCGAAGCTTGGGGGCTTGCACCAGCACAGGCTGTTGTTAGGAGGTCAGTGTAACTTCCTCTGTTACCTTCGCTGATAGGACTAGGCCCTCATCATCCCAAAATATCTTCGAAAGGCCCCTTAATTCACTTTCTCATATTTTGGTGTCCGGTCTTAATCACCCGGAGTGGAAATACTTGAAAGTTGTTTGACTGGCTGTTATCTTTAGTGTGTGCTCTATGCTCCTAGTTGGCCTAGCTTTCAATTTTTTGAGTATTTAGTTAGATCTTAACAAGAAATTCAAAGTGGTTGACCAATCACCTAGACGGTCTCAAAGACTTCGTGGTCTTTCACCACCATGTTTAGAGCCTTCTCCTAGAACGCGCAGAGGTAATTCTACTAGTGGATTTTGTTCCATGGCAGTTGATGCATCGGGGATTGATCCTCCTCTCAGGGTCATTAGTATTCAAGCAAGGCCTGGCACTTCTGCGGAACAAGAGAGAAACACTCCAGTTCTTTCTCGAGTTCACTAACAAGCGGAGAATAACATAGAGGTAGAAGAACTATCAGAGTCATTAGTGGCTCTGAATTCTCCCCTACCATCTAGTCATTTAGACGTATTACAATACATTGGGACTCCGACGCATAGACCGTCAAGTCCAGGTTACGCTATGCGCTTACCATCGATTACCACTACTGGAAGCATGGCTTCTATAAGTGCTACGACTGTGCAGACTCCAATATCTATACAAGGGGGAGGAACTATTTCCATCCCCTCCGCTTCTTTATTCTGATCTTTTGCTAGCACGTCTTTAATTAGGTCTACCTCCATTCTGTCCATGAGTGGAAATTCCCAAACCAATGCTTTTGGTTATGGATTCTTCCCATTTGGCGCCCATTCAAAAGGTATTCCTTCAGTTCTGTTTGGTGTCGCCACATCCATGATGAGTGGATTGGCTTCATTCCAGGGTTTTCCTTTCGGAAGTGGTCATATACCACATTCCAACCCGATGATAGGATCCATGCCTTTCTCTTCTATAGGAAAAAGCATCAATCCTTTCCAAGGTTGTACTAACCCTGGGGTTAGTGGCGCGAGAACTGGGAATCTATTTTTTGGCCAACATGGGAATAGGCCGTACACCATAGTTAGCTCATTTCAAAGTATTCCTCCCTTAGCTTCGGCTTGGAATTCGTATCAGGGGTTATCAACTCCTTATAATCCTTTAGGAGGAAACTTTGCTGGTTATGGTGAATATGTGGTCGGAGTTGGTCAAACTCCGAATTTTGCTAGATCACAAGGCTTGCCTTTTGGTTTAGCCGGTTCTACTGGTTACTTCGAGTAGCCTGGTGCCTTCCAAAATCCAGGTCAATCTTTTCAGAACTTTCGGAGTTCTGCCCAGTCTGGGTGGAATCCCCAAGGTCCTCCTAGGCTTCCATTTCTGGCAACATTGAACTTGCCAGATCTCACTAAGTTAAGAAACGATCCGATCAAGTACAGTCTGGCTTGGCCTCCGGTCCCAACCAAACTCCCTTCGGACATTCCAAAATTCGAAGGGAAGAGTGGTGAGGACCCAGGCGACCATGTAACCACATTCCATTTGTGGTGCTCATCCAACTCCCTTATCGACGACTCGATTAGGTTGAGACTCTTTCAACACACCTTGACTGGTAATGCGGCCAAATGGTATATAGAGTTTCCAGGGGGCAGCTTTACATCTTTCGCTGACTTACCCAATATTTTCTTAAATCATTTTCAGTTGTGTGTCCGTTATGATGCTGGAACCAAACTACTCGCCACTTTTCGTCAGGATAAGGCAACTCACATTTCTAACCATATTCAGGAATGGAGACAGAGAAAGAGGCTCATTAAAGCCAAAATCCCTCCAGAGTACCATCCTAAATGGTTTTTGAAATCTTTAATACCTGAGATCTCCAAGGATGTCTCCATGTCTGGAGTCTATTCTGAGGAGCAAGCCATTTTTAGGGCCCAACAATTAGAATTGATCTACTCTTAGTCTGGGATCCTACAAAAATACTTGCCAGATGCTCTTGGGTCTAAGGTTGACGTAGTTAAGTCAAAGCTAGGTCCCCACGTGGATGGTATTGTTGGGTCGGTAGACACAAATGCGGTGAACTTGTTGAACCAATTGCAGCAGTTGTCTTTACAAACTGCTTCTAACAACCAAGTCACATCGTCTAACCCTTCAGCTTCCCAAACCTCTTAAATTAATGCCATCCAATTTGATAACCCCAAAGGAAATCAAAATTCCAATGGGAAAAATAAAGGATGAGGTAAGAAAAAGAACCAGGATGGGAAGCCTGACGCAAATAAATCTGGCAATAATGCTGGTGGTGGTAGAAATGAGTCTAAAAAGAAAGTCAAGTTTCCATGCAAGTTGTGTAGTGGAGACCATTTAACTCATCATTGCCCCAAGATTGAAGACGCTCAGCACTTGTTAGGGCAGCAAGGCACTTCTAGTTCCCAAGCTATTTTAACCAACCCATTTTCCCAAGGGCAGCAACTTCTTGCTGGCGCGAATTCAAACCCTGGAACCTTCGCATGGGGAAACCAGGAAGGGAAAAAATCATCGAATGTTTTCATGATGGGTTCTAACATCCATGTGGCTACTCGGTCACATGATTATGGTGAAGCCAAAAATTCCAAGGACAAGACTGTTCCTAGAAATACCGACCTTCATATTGAGCGACCCCCTATTGAGACTATACCACAGATACCGAAAGGTTCTGCTAAACGCACGACTATTAATCCTAATGCTAGGGCTACCTAGAATTAGTCCATTGTTGAGGATCTGGCTCAGAATCCGTGTGCCATGTCCGCTTTAGAGGTTCTCCAGTCGTTTCCGGCTCAGCAAAGTGCTTTACTTTCCGCGATTGGGGCAGTCGATCCAACTAACTCTTTAGTGCTCACTTTCGACATGTTAAATGTCAAAAAGTGACTCCCTCATCATATGGCTTTTCAAATAAATTCTACATACCAGAAAATTAACATTTTTCATACCGTTATCGATGAAGGGGCTTCCACGTGTGTCATGTCCATTTCATGTTGAAAGGCTATTTGATTGCCTTTGGCTGTTCCTTCACCTACCGTCTTGACTGCATTCGATGGCCATTCGCATAAGCCACATGGGATTATCCCGACCTTTCCTATATGTGTTGGGTGGAAGGTTGTTAATATTGAAGTAGAAGTCATAGATTCTAACCTAGACTATAATCTCCTCTTAGGAAGGAACTGGGTATATGAAATGGACGCCACTGTTTCGACTCTATTTTGTGTCATTTGCTTTCCTCATGAGGGGAAAATCATTACAGTTGATCAATTGGATTATTTTCCAGTTGATCCTCAAGCAAGCTCTGACTCTACTGTTCCTTTAGTGGATAACCCTTGTCCACCTACTAAGAATTTAGGAGTAGGAATGTATTCCTCGTTGATGGGTACTTTTGAGTTTCCCTCTCCTATCGCTAAAATCAATGCCATTTCATCGTCTAAGGAGTCTCCTCGAGAAGAGTTCTTCCGAACTCATTATTTTTCAGACCCTTGGACCTTGCCTTCGCCTACGACCACATTAGTTGAAGGACAAGGGAATGGAATGGAATTCCCTATATCTGCAGCTGAGCTTAGATATCAGTCTATCGTCAACTCTGCAGATGACCATTCTACTCCTTTTTCCGAAGAGGAGTTAGATGGTGATGTGGCCCCGGCTTGGAGCCTTGATTCTACCTCTACCTTAGACTACTTAGATTCAGTTTTACCTTCTGAAGAAGCAATGATGGGTATAGATCGACCTTGGGAAGATTTACACCATCGTTCATACTTTCTCCCTCCATTGCAGGAGGTAGAATCTAGATTCTCCAAGCTCTGTACTAGTGATGTTTGTACAGTGTCGAAGGTAATATGTTGGTGATTTCAAAAACAAAAACTATAAACATCTATAGGAACCCTAACACGATCGAGAATCTCTTCATCAGAATTGAGTGTTCCCCTGAAGAAAATCAAATTTACACTGACCTGTTCAAGGAATTTTGGAATGCATTTGCTTGGTCTTATGAAGAAATGCCTGGCATTGACCCATATATAGTTCAACATGAGATCAAGACGTATGAAAATTCCAAACCAGTTCGTCAAAGGCTTCAGCGGGTTAACCCTAGGAAAGAAACAACTATCAAAGGTGAAGTGGAGAAGCTGCTAAAGGCGGGTTTTATATACCCTGTTACTCTTACTGATTGGGTTTCTAATCCAGTCCCTGTAGATAAAAGGCAAGGAACAATCTGAGTATGCATCAATTTTAGGGACCTAAACAAGGCTTTTCCCAAAGATAATTACCCCACGCCATTCATTGATCAGATTATCGACGAGTGTGTGGGTAATGAGATTTTTTCCTTCATGGATGGTTTTTCTGGTTATAATCAGATTTCTATCCATCCTGAAGATCAACACAAGATAGCCTTTATATGTCCCTCAGGTACCTTTGCATATAGAAAGATGCCTTTTGGTCTTAAAAATGCTGGAGCCACCTTTCAGCGGGCCATGTCATATGCTTTCCACAACATCAAACATGTCATCGAAGCATACTTAGATGATCTCGCTGCTCGTTCTCGAAAGAGAACTGATCACCCTAGTCACCTTAGAATGGTTTTCGAGCGATGTCGTTTTTATAAAATCCGGTTGAATCCCAACAAGTGCGTTTTCACGGTTACGTCCGGTCGGTTGTTAGGGTTCATTGTGTCAAATTAAGGGATTCGGGCTGATCCCTTCAAGGTTGAGGCAATAGTTCAGTTGCCTCCCTCGTCCTCAATTCGACAACTTCAGAGTCTTCAAGGGAAGGCTAATTTCTTAAGGCGGTTTATAGAAAACTATGTTGAGATCACTAAATGGTTCATGCATTTGCTATGGAAAGGAGTTCCATTTGTATGGGATGACTTTGCGCAATGATTGTTTGATGCTTTGAAAAAAGCACTAATCTCTACCCCGCTTTTGAGTCCACCGGATTATGGGAGAGACTTCCTTTTATATCTCGCTGCAGCAGAATCAACCATTGGTATGGTTCTCGTTCAAGAGGATGATGCTCTCACTGAGCATGTTATTTATTATTTGAGCCGAGGCTTAATAGGTCTTGAACTTCGCTATTCTTCGGTTGAGAAGTTGGCCTTGGCAGCTGTCCATGCTGTCCAGCGGCTCTGTCATTATATCCTGCTACGCAAACCTTTTGTCTTAGCGGCGGTCAATCCATTTCAATTTTTCCTTAGTAGGCGAGTGATTAGGGGCAAATATAATAGATGGATAGTCATCTTGCAAGAATTTGATCTCAAGTTCTTGTCTGCCAAGCCTAAGAAATCCATGGTTTTCGGTGAGCTAATTCCTGAGCTGCCTTGTGGAGAGGATACTATTTATGAGGAAAGCTTTCTCGCCGAACATTTATTCCTCATCTCTTCACTCAACCCTTGGTATGGAGATATCATTGTCTATCTCCAGACTTCAAAGTGTCCCTCTACTTTCTCCAAGGATGAACGTCGAAAATTACGTCACCTAGCTAAAAATTATGTTATCATTGATGATACCTTATACCGTCGAGTGGTTGATTCAATCCTTCGGCACTATTTAACTGTGGAGGAAGCAGAGTCAGTGCTAAACGAT
>APFE031092349.1:0-19512 GCA_000404065.3 Pinus taeda | reverse complement strand
AGAGTATCCTTGTATTCAAGTGTGTAATTATGAATGCCTTCATAGTTAAGAGGGAGTGTTGAAAAAGTAACTAGGTTCGGTCTTCATAATTATCTTCATACTTGTATCAATATGTATTTCATGTAAAATAAAAAGAAAAAAAAGAGTTTATTATTATTGTTATTATTAAGTCAATATGATGGGAGGAAGGTGAATATGTGGTTGGTTATTTACCATTGAAAAATTGAAAATTAAAGCTAACATACCACTAAGTGGGGAAGGGAACAATGAAGATAATAGAAGTTTGATATCTTATAAAAGAATAGTTGAGTATATTTTGGATAGTGTATTATGGTTTATTATATTCCACTAATTATTTAGTGTCTATTTATGTTTTAGAAACATTTTGGAGGCCAAATATTTAATAGTTTTCTAACTTAATGAATTTTCTAACTTTACTGCTTCTTTTTAGCTCTAGTTATTAGTAGAGTAGAGGAAGAGACAATACAAGAGAACCATTAAGCTTTAAGTAGCCCCATGTATGTGAAACTTGCAACCTTACAACAAAGTCATGATTACAAATTTAAGTGTCATTTTTTAAGATGTTATTGGTTCTTCCTTCTACTATCATGTATAAAATAATGTTTGAGACATAAAAGAAGAGACATTGTTGGCCCCTCCCTATCATAACTACTCTGCATGCTGGGGTGTGTCATATTGAATCAAAACTAACTTTGGATCCAACATATGCCAACATGCAAAGAATTTAAAACTCTATAGTAGGGATTTTATTACTCACTAGTCAATAACCTAATATGCCTAGTGACACACACATTTTGCTTGCCATCTAGACAAATTATTTTTCAAATGAAAAAAAGATAATTAGGTTTAAGTATATTATATTGAAATAATCCTTGATAGTAGCTTTGAAGTGAATTCCTTAGAAATTTTTCTTTAAATCAACTTAGATGTAAAGAATTCATCATAATTTCAACTCATAGAAATCCTCAAATCTACCAAAAACCATAATTCGTGCTTGAGAAATGATATGTATAGTCTTTTGTGAAAGTATATTTTGGGAGACTCCATAAGTATCATGTCTTTTTGAAGAGTATCACTATAGGGAGTACTTTTACTTTGGAATACCTTACATCTTGAGACATCAGTTTTTCATTAGATTTGGATAGCCTACAAATAGTTGGATATGGACTCTTTCTTTCTAAGCACACATTGCATTTATGGGTCAACTTATTCTTCTCAAAGATCATTGGCATTTGCATGAGATATGTGCATTAAGTGATCACTCTACCAACAAGCCATATGCTTCCTTCAAGCATTAATTTGTCTTAAATGGCCACAAAATTAAGGGTCCCCACTCATATATCATATTATTTTAAGCATGAAAAAGTATACCACATGGTCATTTATATGTGAATGAATGAAACAATATAATCTGAAGTTGTATGATTCCTATCATTTTTAACTAATCTCCAATGAACGAGATAGAAAATGAACCTTTAATGAATTAGATAGAAAAAAAAAAACAAAAAACAAAAAACAAAATGAAGAATTAAAAAAATGATAATCATATTGAAAAAATATAAGTACCCATTATTATTTTCTTTAATTTAATTTGCAATTTCTTAAAATTAGTAAAAAAATATCATATAATATAGTTTGAATTTATATGATTTATATTATTTTTAACTTATATCTAATAATGCCTTCTATGGGAAGGTTCAGCCTACAAAGACATGTGGCAATCCTGGTAGAATTTTGCAAATCCCAACAAATTAAGAAATCTCCCCCTTATCATAAATTGGGGAATCTGGCTCATGAGGAATAGTGAGATTTTCCAAGATAAATAAATATGCCTAGACAGGGTTGTCACTCAAATAATGGCTACAGATGAACTAATTCTTGTGGATGAAACCAATCATAGGGTGAGTTTTATTATTGAAGAACAGGTAAATAGATCACACCCATGGGTGTATTTTGATGGCTCCACCCAAGATGGAGGGATATGTGGGGGCAGTGCAATCTTATTCATGAAATAAAATCACTCTTTCAAACTCAAAAGAAGATTGTGTTGGAAATACAAAGAGGGGGTAGATCATTATTTCCCTTTCTTTTTACAATTAGTTAGATTAATTCATTTATTCAAAGCATTAATCAAACATAAAACATCATCATCACGTCACATAGAAAGTACACAATATATTTGTTGTTGAACAAGTGCTTTGGTTATGTATGATGTACATTCAAAGTTTACTAGTTGAATTCGAACACTAGTACAAAATGAGAGATTAGTGACTACGTGACTAAAAAAGTTAGTCACCACAATTATTTCAAGTGAATTACTACTAAATTTGACCAATTTTAAGTGACCCAACTAGAAACGACTAACTTCAACAACTAATTTAGTCTAGGGATAAAATATATGACTAGATATTAAGTGACTCAAGTAAAAACGACTAACTTAAATGACTAATTTAGTCTAGGACTAAAATATATGATTAAATAATAAGTGACAAAATTTAAAATGATTAACATGAATTAAAAATGATTAACGCTTTACTTGTAAGGACACGATATCATATTTTTACTTGTTCATATTGGATTTGACATATCTAGGTAACATATATATGGCATAGTAAACACAAATAATAAGTGACAAAATTTAAAATGATTAACGCTTTACTTGTAAGGACACGATATCATATTTTTACTTGTTCATATTGGATTTGACATATCTAGGTAACATATATATGGCATAGTAAATACTCTTAAGCTTCACATGAGTACATGAATGCATCAAGCACCTTGATATTTAAGCTCTTTAATTATAATTGAAAAGGTTTTACAAATTTTCATCATGGTCAAATTTTGAACACATTTGACATTTCAACCACACCCTTATGCAAATCAATGCATGAGAACGTGAAATGACTTGGTTCATAAGCCTAATAATTCACTATTTTTAAGATTCTCTTAACGGTTTACCTGCTTGCCTTTTTGTAGATGTACGATCACTTTCTAATTTGAAATGCCACATCCTATCACATATAACAAGATAGTTATCAATGCCCAATAGTGCCACTATTGGTGTACCCTACACACAATTTAGACAATCCACACAATTCTTAAATATTTGATGTTGACATATGGAATTTCTTGTTGTTTAGGGGTGTTCTAAAACTTACATTGATCTCTAGTCTTAATGGAAATTTTATCTAGATACACAGTGGTTAATGTTCTCACACACTAATCGTATTGCTCATGGTTCATTAGTTGTAATTACACACTTTGAAATGTTACAAATACATCGTTTGGGTCACAATTCTACGGTTACAAACTACCAAACTATAAATGGTGATAAATTGATGATAAATGGATGACATTTGAATGTTACAAATTTGTAAGTGGTCCACATTCAACTTTGTTGTCTTCATTTTTCTTAGTAACAACGACAAGTTTGACCATTTATTTATCATTGCAAACACATAACTCTTTGTCATTCCAAACATAGTTAATACTATTGGTGTATGATCTCTTAATTGTGGAATGGTCTCTTGATGATGATAACAAACTCTCAATCTCCAATGCTCATGAATACAATGAATGAATGATCTAATGCCTTACTTGTATGGACACAATTTATAATTCATTTTCTATTTTTACTGTGCCATTGTATATATGCTTCACTAACATCTCATGTTTTTTTTTTTTTTTTTTTTTTTTTTTCCACTGGAAAAATCTGTAACTTTTCATTATGATTGGAAAAATTACATTGATATCGCTATGATTATGCTAGGTTCACTGTGCCCTACAGTGAGACCTATGTCATAAGCCAAAATAGAGTTCATATAACTTAGATGTTCCACGCAGGGTCATCTATTATCTGTCAAAAATTTTACAAAAAAGCCATCTTTGGCTCACTAAAATAAACTGTTCAGTTGTTCTATAATGAGTAAGTACATAATTACTGCTATAAATATTCAAAAATTTTCATGCTGTTAATTCTTTGCAGCACGCTGATATCCCTGATCTATATAGGGACGGTGGTAGTATTTATGTTCCTGCTGGTCGATTACTTCTGTAATTTCCCAAACGCCCCGATCCATCAGCGCGGCCTCCTTGGATAAACTGTCAGCACCTTCGTTGTGCTCCCTGTAGATGTGAGAACATGAGATTAAGTTAAATGCTGCTTTGAATTCATGGATCTCATGCAGAATGATGCTGAGTGTGTGAATATGACAGGTAGTGTTGTTGTTGAACCAATTAATAATGATTTTTGAATCCCCAAATATGTTGATGCAAGATATATTGTGACCCAATGCAAAATGAAGGAGGTGACGGAGGGCGATCAGCTCAGCAAAGTTATTTGAACCCATGCCCAAACTCGCTTTAATTTTATAATGGTGCTGGTCTGATTTGTGAATGATGATTCCACCCCCACAGCCTTGTTGGTTCGCAGCGCCATCGAAGAAAGCCCAAGGGATAGATCGATCAATGATGGGGGGTGTATGCGACGGATGGGAGCAGGTGGAGGATCTAGAAGGTCGTTTAGCTCCGCGATGATACGTGCTTCAACCAGGTGCCAAAGCATGGATTTATCCTGAAAGATTAAAAGCTTCCGTGCCTTCCATAACTACCATATCACTATGGCTGGAAGATTTATCAGTCTCGTGCCTCTGTGCCTGGTGCACCATTCCGTCCAGGCCTCCGCGATGTTTTGACCATGCCAAAGTCCGTTGAAGGATAGGGAGCTTTTTATATTATTCCACAGTGTCACCCCGACACAACAGTGAAGGAACAGATGATCTGTAGATTCTGACTCTGATTTGCACAAGACGCACCAAGTTGGTCCTTGTTGAGCTCTGCGTTGAAGGTTGTCTCCCGTAGGTACCTTGTTCCAGAGTACGCACCAGAAAAATAACTTGGAGTGCGGAGTGGTGGATAATTTCCATATAGATTGCCACCAGTCCATTAAATTGTCAGGTTTCCTATGGTTAATGAGAAGGGTGTACCCTGCCTTTGGAGTGTAGAAACCTGCATCCGATGGGCTCCAAATCAGTTCATCACTACCATCAGTAATTCGAATGTGCGATTCCGTCAGTGCTTCCCTGAATGAATTCCAATCTTGATGCCATTGTGGGGGAAGGTTTAATTGCTGAGGAGAGTACCAGGCCTGATGAAAAATATCAGAGGCCTCTCGATCAGCAATGTGCACAATTACTCTGGTGTTACGAGAGAGAAAAAGCTCTACTAGATCCTGCGGAAGTTGATGCCTTCCCCCACTGCCAGCCCAGGGGTCAATACCAATCCGAGCTAGGGTGTCGTCTCTGATCCGCCAAGCCAGATTATCCCTTATCATGGGCATTGAATATATAATGGCCTTCCAAAAAGATGAAGTCCCAGAGCTGTTCCAAGTAGGGAGCCTAATCCAATCCATGATGTCAAGGGGCCATATATACTTATGATATGATAGCCTGGTCCACAAATTTTGACTTGTGATCAGAGCCCAGCTCATCTTCGCAGCCAGTGCTTGTGCAAAGAGTGGGAGTTGTTTAAGACCCCAACCTCCCCATTTTTTCGGAATGGCAATCTTCTGCCAGCCAATCCAAGCGAACATTTTCTTGTCTTGACTACCAGCCCACAGGTATCTATTGCAGATTTGTTGGAGGCGGGCTAGAGTGTGTCTGGGAATCCATGCTAGGGCCATCCAGAAAACCGGGGTGGCCTCCAGCACAGATTTAATGAGGATCAGCCTTCCAACCCTGGAAATGTACCTGTAGCTCCAGCATATAAGACGCTTCTCCAATTTTGCGATTAGCCAGGTCCAGTCTGCGATTCATTGGCATGTGGGCTTTAGCCAGAAACCAAGATATTTGAGCCCTCTGTCAATCGGATGAATGTTGTAAGGAAAAGCCTGAAGGGCTCTCTGAGATTCATTTACCGATGTTCTGGTCAAAGTTATAGTGGATTTCTCTCTGTTCACCAGCATTCCTGTCACCCGGGAGAAAAGATCCAGTATATGAGAGAAGGTTGCCAGGTCCCTCATGCTGCCGTCCAGGAGAATGAGGACGTCATCCACGAATAGAAGATGAGTGAGATAGCATTCATCTGATATCTTTAGACCCCGGATAGTCCCATTCCTGGTGGCGGAAATGATGAGGCGGCTCAATCCTTCCATAACCAGCAGAAACAGAAGAGGGGATAGTGGACATCCCTGTCTCAGTCCTCTTTCAGAGTGAAAGAAATGGGAGGCGGATCCATTGATCAATATGCTGAAAGTAGGAGTGGATATGCAGGCCATGATCCAGTTAATGAAGAGGTTTGGAAACCCCAGATGGATGAGTATCATCTTTATGTACAGCCAGCTGACCCTGTCAAAAGCCTTTGAAAGGTCAATCTTTAGGAGGATGCTCTTGAGATGTTTGGACCAGATGGAGTGTAAAGCCTCCTGAGCCGATCCGATGGCTTCATGGATCTGTCTGTTTTCAAGGAAAGCAAATTGATGAGGGGCAATATGGGCGGAGAGGATGGGTCTGAGCCTGTTAGCAATGATTTTTGAGATGATTTTGTATAGGACATTACATAGAGATATGGGACGGAAATCATCAAATGATGAAGGAGCGTCCTTCTTGGGGATGAGAGAAATGAAGGTGGAGTTTATGGCATGGTATAAAGATCCAGAAGTCCTGCATTCCTCAATTACACTCAGAAGGTCTTGTCCAATCAGCTCAAAGAATGCTAGGTAAAATTCAATCGTCCATCCATCCGGACCAGGTCTCTTGTCCTTTTTAAACCATTTAAGGGTACTTTCCAATTCTTCCATGGTTACTAGGGACGTGAGATCTTCTGAGGTTTCCTCATTCACATATCTCGGAAAGTGTGAGGCTACTTCAATGATTTCTGCCAGGTTAGCCCCAGGAGGGTTTCTGAAAATGCCCCGGAAATGAGCTGTACCCAGCTGGGAGATTTGGTTGAAAGTCTCCGCTACCCCCCCCCGGGAGAGGTAGGCTCCATATTGTATTTGATACTTTTCTTCCTTTAGCAAAATTGTGAAAGAATTTAGTGTTCTCATCTCCAGCTTTTAGCCAAATCGCCCTGCTACGAAGTCTGATGGATTCCTCCCTTTGTTTGAGTATAGAGGCCCGCTGGTTTTCAAGCTCAATTAGATGAGCCCTGTCTTCAACGGTTCTGAATCCCAGGTTTCTGTCATCAATCATGGAGCTCAGCTCCTCTTCCACGGATACGAGCAATGCATTATCCCTATTATTCTTCTCCCTTGCCCAGGTAATGACAATGTGCTTTAAATCCGATAGGTTCTTACAGAAACCTCTGGCTTTTGATGCTTCCCTGTCAATTGGGTGGGTCCTCCAGAAATCCGAAACCAGTTTATGTAAATCCTGATCTTGTAACCAAATATGATTGAATTTATAAGGTGCCTTTGGTTTTGCCTGGGGTCCAAGGATTTCCAAAAGTATGGGGAAATGATCCGACAGACCACCCGCTCCAAACCATTGTTTAAATTGATGCAGCTCCTGAATCAGAGGACCTTTTAGAAGAAATCGGTCAAGTCTGCGAGCCAGAGCAGCTTCTCCCACCCTTCTATTGCGCCATGTGGGCATGGGCTGCAGCATGGGAACATCCACTAAATCAGCTCGTTCTAGGGCACTCCTCATGAAGTCAGTGATCGTGTCCACTTGGGCCATCGAGCCCCAAGATTCTCGGAATCCAAGTGAGAAGTTCAGGTCACCACCCAGGATGATGTGTGCCTCATCCATCAAAGATAGATCCAACAAGTTGTTCCAAAAAGGCTCTCTGAGCTGGCAAGGTCCATACACATTTACAATTCTGAAAACCCTCCCAAGGTCTGCCGAAAAGATGTCTGCCCCAAGAAAGCCCTTCCCACCCCAGGAATTTAACATCTCATGTTATATGGTTAATTGAGCAAGTTTTATCTTTCATTTTAAGTATAATTCATTGCATGAATAAGCATAGATGTCTAATTAAAATCATTCAATTTTTTTTCTTAATTCATGGTTTGTTTGACTATTCGCACACGGATCCCTTGCCTTTTACTTTGAGAGTGAGTAGTGTCAAATCACTAGTCTTCATTAAGGAACTTTCCTTCATTACTCAATGACCTAGCTTAGCTCGATCTTTAAGGATTCCCCCCTTGACAACTATATCTTTCAATGAGAAGGCCACCAAGGTGACAATGGGTGGCTCGCTTCACAGTTTCCTTTTAGGCATTCTAGGTGGGGTTAAGACTTTTTTTTCCAATGAAAGTGTTTGAGTGACGACACAATTTAGAAAATTCTCATAAGAAACTTAGTTTCCCTTATTGCCATCACCTAAACTACTTCCAATAAAATCATGTGCTTTTAATAACATCTAATTTTGATAAATATTTAATTCAATAAAATTAAAAAATAAGATTATTATTATTATTGTTATTTTTTGTATATGGAAGAATCGACAACTATAGCGAGCTTGTACTTACGTGACAACGAATCATTCTATCTACTACCAAATTCACCTCAAGTGTACCCACATTGTCTCAAAGTGGCACACTAAACTAATTGTAGTTTAAACCAATAATATCATAAGAAATACCTTAACAACCCATTTTATCATCAACTCATCTACACCATAGAGCAAACTAAAACTAATTTTTAATATTAAAAATTATAGCCATTCTATTTTATTTGAAAATCAATTTTAATTAAATATTGGGGGTTTTACAAGTGTATTATATAGATATAAATTTTTAAATTTAATTTGAGAAGAAAATCCATAAAATAAATATTTAATGTGAAAAGTGTTAAGCAAAATAAAATTTAGTGAGTGAAATATTATGAAAATCATTTATTATAATCCAATTTAATGTGAAAAGTGTTAAACCAAATAAAATTTAGTAGGTGAAATATTATGAAAATAATTTATTATAATCCGCCCGTCCTAACATTAAAGGTAAACTATTTAGAGTAGTGATGTGTAAAAGTCCCCTCAAATAAAATTATTTTGCAAGTAAGAAGATTATAAATATGTACAATGATGTGTGGTTTGACGGTAAGCCTACTTGGGCAAAGCGTGGGACACTGTAGTTCAAATCTCATTAAGTACATTGGCCCACTGTGGCGGATACTCGAGAAACAGATTCCCACCCCTTCTATAAATATATAATTCACTAAAATGCGAGTCCACTTCTGGAACCGTGGGAGAGAGAAAATGGAATGCTAAAGTAGTGAGAAGGTGCAATCAAGGGTAAGGTTTGAAAGCACAATTTTACCTGTAAGAGAGCGGCTTAAAACCCTTGCTTGATCAGGAAGAAAGAATTTAAAGTCCTATTGTACATGTCCTAGCGAATTTGATATGTGCACCTTAAAACCTTTCCTTGATCAGGAAGAAAGAATTTTAAGTTCTATTGTACATGTCCCTAGCGAGTTTGATGTAGGCAGCCATGGACGAGGTGCCATCCAAGAATGAGCGGCTCCACAAGGCGTTCCTGGAGCTGCAATCCCATTCTTCGGTCGTGGTAAACTTCAGTGTCCACTGCACTGCAAGGAGTTTGAAGACCCCACTTCAACTACTTGGAGAAGCGGTTCGAAGGGCTCGGAGAAAAAGAGGGAAAACGAAAAGAGCTCGGAGAAGAAGAGAAAGAAGATGAAAAGGAGAAATTTGCGGTGGAAAAGAGCACTGAAAACCGTAATTAAATCCCTCAGGAAAAATCCACTGTAGAAAAGAGTACTGGAAACCCTAACAAGACAACGGATTAAAAATCCGCCGCAGGAAAGACCAACGGAAACGCTAATAAGAGCTCGGAGAAAAAATCTGCCGGAGAAAAGAGCTTTCGAAAAGACCTCTGGAAAAAATTCTGGTGCAGAAAAGAGCACTAAAAGCTCTAATAAGACCTTGCAACCGTAATTAAATCCCGGAGGAAAAATCGACTGTAGAAAAGAGTACTGGAAACCCTAACAAGACAACGGATTAAGAATCCGCCACAGGAAAGAGCAACCGAAACGCTAATAAGAGCTCGGAGACGGAGAAAAGAGCGTTCGAAAAGACCTCGGAGAAAAATTCTGCTGCAGAAAAGAGCCCTAAAAGCTCTAACAAGACCTTGCATGAATTAAAAGAGGAGTTGAAGCCGCGCCCTGAGCTGAAATCTCTATGCAAGAATATGGACGCGAAGGGCCTCAAGGAATTCTTGGTCAATTCCCTTAGTGAGCTCACGGCGACCCGTAGAAGCCCCCTCGGCGCTGAGGACCCGGCCAAGCTGGTTCTGCAGACCTGAAGAGCTTTTATCCGGATGGTAAACAGACTACAAACATTGATGCGCGGAGATAAGCCTGTGTTTGGCTCTTGGAGTCCCCTTTTTTTTGTCGCCAGACGAGGTCTCGGCGGAGGTGAAAAAAGACACTTAGAAAATTGCTGCTAAATGGAAATTTAGGGTCGCTAGAATGATTAGCTCTGGATCCCCAATCACTAATGTAATGTGAGGATGGCCTATAAAATGACTACCGTCATTAATTTAGCAGTCTGTTCGGAATGAAAGAAGCTATAGAGCATTATGGGGCTTGCGATTTATATTTAGTGTAGCGTTTGTCGGGCATTTGGGCGACATGGAATTAGCTGCCATTTCCATTTCCATTTCCATTTCCAATACTGTGTGTGTCGTCAGTCTGAACATTGGGCTGTTCGTAAGTATCCACTATACTCTTTTTATTACTTTCTTTCCTGGAACTATTTCGTAGTTTATAATTTCACTTTTCTCTCTTTACTCGGGACCTTTTATATTTCGTAATTTTACTCCCCTTCAATGCTTTATATCTTGTTATTTGACACAAGTTATGTGGGGAACCTACAGAGTACAAATGTTTTAGTTTTTTTTAATTAAAAAAAAACTAAAAAAAAATTGGTCCTGAACAAACTTGATGAGATTATTAACGTGTGCAATGTTTATTTTGTAAATTTCATTATTTAAAAAAACTAGATATCCCTTTCATATAAGAAATATTAAAAATTTAGTTACTTCAATATATCGTACTTGCGTTATATGGGACGAATCGCACGAGCGGCCATTATAACCTCTAAGATGAACCGCCCAGAAGAATAGTTAAATATTTTATTTTAATATAAATTTTTTAATAATTGTTTTTATTTTAATAATATTAATTTATTTATTTTTATATTTCTTTAAATTATAAAGAAAAATAAATTAAATTTATTTTTTTAGTAGTATTCTAATTATTTTTATTTTATTTACAAATTATTGTTGATTTTTCGAATTATTAAAATCATGAAATATAGTGATCAATATTATTCATAATATTTTAGGAATTGTTCAACATTTTATTTTATTATATAACTTTAAATAATAGTTGTCATTTTGACAATAATAATTTTCATTTTTATATTAAATTAAATTAAAAAGAAAAATAGATTAGATTTGTTCATAGTATTTTAATTATTTTTTTTATATTCAGTGGTTTCTTAAATTTAAATAAATAATATCCTTAATATTATTATTAAATATATATGCTATTAATATCTTTCTCGTGTCTCATGTATCTTCATGTCAAAATATGCTCTCGACCTTTGATCTCTCAAGGTATGCTCTACTTACCTCTTCAGGGAATGGCCAAGGATCCATGAGTAGTTTTTTTATTGGCTTGTTTGTTGAACAATAATTTTGATGTGAATGTGTCAATGATGGGTGCATTTATAGGTGATTGTTTGTGATTTTCTTAGATTAGTTGTCCAAATGCGTAGAAATATTTTTTCAAACTATGAATCTAATTCCTGAGATCAAATGAATGTTAATATACCCCTTGTCAAGCGCGAGGCCGAGTTTACTTGCAACAATTTTTGTACTTGTGCAATTGCTTACAAGTTAATGTGTATTTTTATGTATAAATACTATTTGGCTGATGATTTCATCCTTCAGATGGATGATTATTATGTTTAGTATGCCTTCAATAGAAAGGTTTGTTTACTGGTTGGCTAATGATTTCATTCTTGAGACATAGATGATTATTATGCTTAATATGCCTTCGACAAAAATGGGTTCTTTATGATTTGTCTTTGCCTTTGGACTTGTAGAAAAATTTCCACCTATGATTGTTTTGCAGGCATATCTTGAGCATCAAAGGAAAACATTAGAAGAAATAGCAAAAAAAGGAAGAGATCATTTTGGGTCACTGGTATGTTTATTCTTATTGGTGTGGTTCATGCTCCCTTATGAGTATAAACTATCAAAATATTAACTTTTCATTAGACATATTCTCTAAACACTTCCATGTCTTATTGCAGAATTCAGCAGCCTCAAAAGAAATTCATTCATTGAACAATGTAATAAATTTCATTGAAGTGCACAAACGTGAATCACAGATGCCTACCAAAGATCTTGAAAAATGTGTGGCTCAATTATAGAAAGACATGGAAGAGAGGAAAAAATTTGCAGAAGCCATTATGTGAGGCCCACGAGCTATAGGAGCGAGCACGAAGGCGACGAGCTACGGCACGGTGGGAACGTGTTGATGTGCGAACGAAGAAATGAAGGTGTTTGGTGTTTATACCCGTGGGTAGTCCTTATCAATCTACAACTTCACTATAGTCTCCATGCTACTTCATCAATGACAACATGTCTTCATATGAAGGAGTCTTCACAATTATCCATATTTCCCAATAGAGTCTACAAAGTTTACCTCATGATGGTTTCAACAATGCATCATGATCTTCAAGATCTGTTGATGCTTATCAACAAGATATTTGCGCTAGGCCTCAATGTCATTTCAAAACAGCTCTTTGTTTTGACTCTCTATTCTTACTGTCATGTTAACTACTTTAGGAGTAATTCCTTCAGAGGAGTGACCGTTGTGGCTATAGGTTGTGTATTCAATTAAAAATGACCCTGCCTATGCAGCATTTTTAACAGATCATGGGTTGCAATTCTACGGATTCACTCTAGGTCTGATCCTTTCAATGAATAACCCAATCAACAGAATGCTCGACCTTTGGCTTCTTTCTTCTTCCGGTGGACCTTCGGTTTCCTTCTACGTTCACTCATCCTTCGGCTTCCTCTTTTGCTCGCTCAAACTTTGGCTTTTCTTTCTTCTGTTCCTTCATGTTCATGAGTTGTGAATTGTCCTTCTACTATGTAATGGATGTCTAAGATTCAATTCCATACTCGAGGTGAAGCTTTTAAATTTATATATATATATATATATTATATATATATATATTATATCACAATCAACAGTTTTTTGTGTGACATATCTTTAAGACTTTGCAATACATTTTGATGCAGTGGATGTGATGTTTCATTAAGGTGTATTATAATGGTCTAGCGGGTCCGCAATACTCATGTCGCAATCAGGGAATTTGAGTAGTAACGCATAATAAAGTCGTCGATATATTAACTCTAATGCATTGTGGACTTTTGTTAAAAGGGTTCTATTACATTCATTGTGAACTTTAAAGAGTTTCCATGGTTTAATACTCAGATGTTCCTTAACTCCTCCGATATGTTGACTCCTTTGATATGTTAAATCCTCTAATTATGTTAACTTCTCCGATATGTTAACTCCTCCGATATTACTCTCATATTTCATCCGATATCTTTGATATGGCTCTTACTCTTGGTACTTGCAATATTTCAATAAAAACATATTAAAACATACTCTTACTCTTGGCTTGTCTTTCCTGTGGCTTCTTTGTTATTTCCGATGGCCACTCTTTGATGGCTTTCCTCCTTGGCTTATTGCTTTTTTTACTTCACGGATCTACTTCTCATTGGCTTTCCTCCTTAGGTCTATTGCTTCTATTATGTATGTATATATATATATATATATTCATACCATATGTATTCAGTCCTTGGGTCCTTCATGTGCAACATTATGATTACAAGGATTTTTCATCACAAACGCTGCCATATTGACATCAATGACAACCTTGATTAACAATCTCCCCCTTTTTCATTGATGGAAATATTCTTTCCCTTTCAACATTCTCACCCCCTTTGACATCAATGGAAAATAGAGTGCCTAAGTACTCCCCCTGTTACGTTACTACTCTTCTTCATGGATAGTAGATCTTCATGGGTATGTTACTCCCCCTGTCATAGTGCTCTTATTTTTACTCAAGATAGAAGGATTGCTGCCTTATCATCAGCTAGCACATTATCCCTTCATGTCTCAAAAAACTACTTTATCATGGCTTCAAAACTGTGTAAAGATGCTTCTCTTCAATGCTTCCAAGCAGATTCCAAATAGCCACACACCAAATGTTCAAGTCCAAGTTCTTATGCTTCAATCCGTATTTTGTTGTCTCCACAGTCAAAATTAAAAGACCTTCATAGTCTAAATCAAGGGAAAATGGCACTAAAATTGTATTTCTTGCTATCTCTCTTCAGATCTAAGTTTCTTTGTATCTCTATGCTTCCCCTTAAGTCACTACCATCCAACATTTCAACATTATTGCATTTGGATGAAATTGTGAGAGATTTTGTCTCAATATTGCTATTTTTCTAAGTGACCAGTATCAACCTGAGCTATATTTGATTGCACAACATTCTCGTTTCTAAAGTCCTTTTGATGAGCCCTTTTTTTGTGTTCTTGCAAGTTATCTCAACTAGCATATTTTGATATCCAATATGTGACTGTCTTTTAAAATCTTTCTATTGATTAACAATTACTCTTGCTTCAAGCCCTTTTCCTAGATGTATCTATTTATTTGAAGGTTGCCTCTATTTGTGTCCATAATTTACCTATTCTTACATCATATCCCTGAGTCGAGACATTCAAATTCTATAATAATAGCAACATATTTCTTTTCCCCCTTTCTTTAGCATTATATGGCCTTCTCTACTGCTCCAATTCCTACTTAGTAATCAAGTAGAAAAACATATTCAACAACAATCCATTGGATAGATAAGAGATTGTGTTCTTCAATGGAGTGTTCTTGAGAAATGATCTATCAAATAATGATTGTTAATATAGCTCATCAAGGATTTCATAAGGACCCTTTCACGGATAGCTTCTGCAATAATGATAAAAAACCACAAGCTCCCCCTAATTATATGCATGGTCTCCTTTTGGAAGAATCCCATCATCGAATACTTCGAATATCAAGTATATCTTCATCAAGTCAACAACATGTGTTATTGGCTAGAGAATTCAGGATATTTTCGGATTGTACTTTCTTTCTTCTCCATAATTGTGTGACTTTCTTCTCTGGCATGGTTCTAGCTTGTGTAGGAGCCCAAGTCAAGTTACAATCATGTGCCATATTACCAATGTTATGACACTTGAAGCATTCTATGTTGTTCATGAATAAGAATTCATGATTTCTTCCTCCAAAATTGCTTCTCAAAGATTATCGGGGACCATAATATCTATCTTTGTGATATTCCCTACAATCTTTTGCCATGTGTCCAAAGTTTGTGCAAGCATAACAATAACCAAGAAATAAACTTTGGTACCTGGGAGATGGAGATTTCCTTGATGTAATTCTGAAGTCTTTCTGCCTTGAGATTCCTCGATGATATTGATTGTCTTTTGTGTTCTTGACACCATTTGCAAGTCTTCTTGGAGTAATATTTCTTCCATAGTTGTCTTGACTCTTCTCCTTGCCTTTGTTGGAATTGGTAGCATCAACATTTCTTTTTGGCTTCCTCACATTCTTGTTGTTTGAAGCATTATCATTCTTTCTTGAGGATTCACCTATATAACCAAGACCTGATTTATCAAATGGAGATCTTTGATGGCTAAGCATGTCATCGAAGGCTTGAAATATCTTCAAGATTTTGTCCATTCCTTCAACCTTTTTCTTGAAGGAGACAATCTCTTCTTCCAATCTTTCGCAATCATTATTCTTCTTAGCAAGTTGTTTCTCAATCTCTTCCTTGATACAAGTTGCTTTATTTGCTTCTATTTTAAGGGAGATGATATCTGACTTCATTTTGAAGATTTATTCATTTTCTTTTACTAGACTTCTCTCCATCTCTTCCTTGATCCTTGTAGCTTTACATGTTTAGGCCTTGAGAAGGTTGATGTCAAATTTTAGTTTGAAGATTTCTTCATCCTTTGCTTTTAGTTGACATATCATGGTGTTTCTTTCCTTTTCTGCTTCATCAACCTGTCCTTCTATGATTGCCAATGCGTCCATCATCTTCTCAGCTCCTTGTCCTAGTTTTATTGCTTCTTCTAGTTGATATTTAATAGAGGAGGCATCTTCCTTGTATTTACAAATCTTTATTTCAAGTTTGTTCAAGCTTTTATGCCTTTGTTGAAGGTGGCTCGACAAGCTATCTTCTGATTTCTTTGCCTCATTTAATTGATTTGTCATGGATATGACTTCTTCATGACGCTTTCTTTTGTTTTGATGAAATTCCTCCTTAAGCATGGAAAGCTCTTCATCCCTTTCTTGTACTTGAAGCTTGACAAGGTCAACTTCCTTCCTTGTTTGGTCTTGGTCACCATCTAGTTCTTTCTTCTTAAGTTGCTCATTTTCCTTTTTCAAACTGATAATCTCTTCCATGGAAACCATAAGTTTAGTGAGGAGATCTTATTCAAAATCTTTCTCATCCTCTTCATCTTCTAGGTCTTCTTTAGCCTTGATGTCATCATTCTAATTTTCATCTTCCATGATGGGTTTTGAATTTCCTTCTTTCTTTCCATCATCTTCTTGACTAGTGATCATGGTTAATGCTCCTTTTTGAGTGAAGGTCATGAAGTTTGTCCCATATAACCTTTGTTGACGAACGCTTTTCTAATTTGTCCTTTATAGAATATGGTAGCCCATTCAAGATTGCCTTCCTCGCTTTTGCATTGTACTCCTTGGATTATTCATCCATCATGTTATCAACAATCACTAATTTATAGACTTCAATGCCTTGAGTCCTTAATAAATTCCTCATTCTTGCTTCCCTTATACCAAAGTTTCAATTGAACAATGGAGCCTTCACACATTGATTGATTTCAACTTCGGTGGTTGAGGGAGACACATCTTTAGGAGGATTAGAGACTTTCTTCCTTGGCTTCACCATTTGTGTTTTAATTGATTAACCTTCAAGTTTTTAGGATTTATGTGAAGGTACTGGCTCTGATACCAATTATTGGGAATACTGAGAGGTGGGGGTAAATCATTATTCCCTTTCAATTGTTACTTTTACCAATTACACCGATTATATTTAGAAAACACAATAAGCAATAGGAATAAATGCTTTTATTAATATAATGTTTATAATGAATCAAGTACAATATATAGGGCTCCAACCCTTGATGAAGACACTGATCTTCAATTCCCCAGGCTCCAACCCGTTGCCAAGCACCAATTTGGTATTTTGTGAGGCTCCAACCTCTAGGGCACCGACCTCGCGTTTAGAGGCTACAACCCCTAGGGCACCAACCCTTCTCTAGTATAGGCTCTGACTTGGTTTCTTGAGGAAACCGATCCATTAGGGCTCCAACCCTATCCTTCAAGGCATCTACCTTGTTTGTTAAAGGCTCCAACCTTCAGGGAACCAACTTGTTGGGCTCCAACCCACTATTATACTTTGTCTAGATATGTTTTATAGTAATTCATGGCTCCCAAAATATTCTTCACTAGGTTCTTGTCAATCTACAACTTCAAATTAGTCTCTGTGCTACTTCATCGATGACAACCTGTCTTCATATGAAGGAGTCTGTTCATATTGCCTAACAGAGTCTGCAAAGTTTACCTCATGATGATTTCAACAATGCATCATGATCTTCAAGATCTATTGATGCTTATCAACAAGATATTTGCACTGTGCCTCAATGTCTTTTCAAAACATCTCTCTATTTCGACCCTCTATTCTTACTGTCGCGGTAACTGATTCAGGAGTGGCACTTCAGGATTAATTCCTTTAGAGGAGTGATTGTTGCAGCTACAGGTTGTGTATTCATTTAAAAAGAACCTTGTCTATGCAATCTTTTTAATAGATCGTGGGTTGCGCTTCTACAGATTCACTCTAGGTCCAATCCTTTCAATGAATAACCCAATCAACAGAATTCTCGACCTTTGGCTTCCTTCTACGCTCGCTCGTCCTTCGGCTTCCTCTTTCGCTTGCTCAAACTTTGGCTTTTATTTCTTTTGATCCTTCACATTCACGAGTTGTGAACTGTCCTTTTGCTCTATAATGGATGTCTAAGACTCAATTCCATACTCGAGGTGAAGCGTTTAACTTTATATATATATGAATCTCATCAATACCCAAAATACATGATCATTAGAGGAGAGCTTGACTTGTGTATGGGGTCACACATTACAATTATGTCATAAACCTGTTTATTTATGAAAATCCAATTATATTAGATGTTGGCGGTCCCACATGCCACGTCACTGCTTAAATCGCAATCACAACTTCATAAAACTCCCGCCATTGCAACTTCGTAGGTCTGCACATAACATTTCCAATCCCCTCCTACCGATGGAGTGCATGTGATATGATATTGAACAGTTGTTAATAAATCCGTCGAGTCCACAACTCTATAGCAATCGACAGTTTTGGATGTAGCATCCTTTTATGGCTTGTGATATGTGATGGATGTGATATTTCTTTTAGAGCGTATTATAAGGGTGCAATGGGTCCACAATATTATATCGCAATTGACGGTTTTTTTGTCTTTAAGACTTTGTGATACAAACTTCTTATGTGGTAGACGTGACGTTTCATTAAGGTGTAATATAATGGTATATCGGGTCCGCAATACTCATGTCGCAATCAGCTAATTTGAGTGGTAATACATAATAAAGCCGTTGATATATTAACTACGATGCGCTGTGGACTTTTGTTAAAAATATTTTATTGATGATGATGATGATGATGATGGTTAACGTCCACTGAGACCAAATTGGTCTATCGGACCTACAATTTTTAATTTTTACTTGTCTGGCTCCTCGTCTTTCTTGGCGAGATTGGTGTTGTAGCTTTCTTTCTTTTCTCTACGGTCTTCCAACTTCCTTTGTCTTGCATCTCCTTCATCTCTTCTGGTTCTTGGGACATTGGTGTCTTAGCTTCGCGATCTATAGTCGGAGAAGTTTGGTTTATGAGATTTGCTTTGCTGTTAAGTGAAAATTTATTTTCTGCGGTATTCAAGTCCTCATAAATGTTGATTTGTTGGGGCGGGCTTTCTCCTTGCTTGCTTTGAGAGTTGTTTCCTTCTTCCTTGATTTCTTGTGACTCAGAGTTTTCTCTAGAATATTCTTCTTTGATGACAGTGTAGTGTTCTTTTTGTGCTCCTTCCCACCATGTAGATCTGTGGTGGTTTTTTCTAGCAAAATTTTTCTCAAAGGCTTTTGGGCAATTTTTGGCTAGATGCCCCGTCTCAAAGCACGATCGACATCTGAAGAGGACACTTTCATAATCAAGCTTCTGGTTCCACACATAGTCTTTACTTGTTAGTTTTATTTCAGCTGGGAATCCGGCGCTGAAATCCATTTCCACACAGATGCGTGCATAGGTGGTTCTGGCATATCCCTCTGTTTCTGGGCACC
>APFE031092348.1:0-11342 GCA_000404065.3 Pinus taeda | reverse complement strand
AAAACCTGTGAACCTTGCTCGAAAAAATAGCATATTATTTTATTTTTTCATATTTTAAAAAGGTATATGTTGGTATGTAGTTTTAGAACCCACGTATGTACACGCTTTTGAATGGGAAAAGTTGTGTATGGAATTTAAAATATTGTTTTTCAATATAAGAACAATTATGAATGGGAAAATGCTGCATAAGGCCATACAAGAGCATCAAGTCTAAAGGAGTGGTAAATCATGTTATAACAAATGCCCCTTAATATATGAGGTCAGAAGGGGTACATGATGGCCGAAATATATTAAGTATAGAGAGAGGAGTCATCCAGAAACCCAAGAGGAGATCACCAGATTTCAGCTCATCAAATATCTGTGGAAGGAGTCAGAAAGAAAACTCATGTCTGAGGTGGGCATACCCATTCTCAGAAGTAATAAATCATGTCCTCTCATCAAGTATAAAGCGGATCCAAAATGTAACATAAGTGAACAGAAGGAGTTGTAGAATACATAATGGATCATCAGATCATAGCTGCAAAAGAACACAACAGAGCTATGTCTTAATATCACATATAGAAGAATATCCAATCAATGATGCAAGAAGACTATTTGATCAATGTTGTTGCATAATTGATCCTCATAAAGTACCAAGTCATATAGGTGGAATAATGGTATTGTATAAACTCGGGTGCCAACATATAAGATGTTGTTGTGAAGGACTGCAACATATAAGGGTGGAAGGTGTCATTGGCAGAAAACTGGAGGATTTTTCAAGTGAACCAGAATGCTCACAGAACCCGAGGTCTTCACTCATTATAGATGGTACATTTCTACACTATGGGAATAAATGAGCTGAAGTCGACCATGTGAGAAATCATTTGATTACCAGTCAGTGATGTATACCATTAACAAATGCGAGATAACTCGCCAATAATGAAAATGAGTGTCAAGGTACTGAGTACATTCTAACAAGTTCAAATAAATGTGTTTAAGTTGAACACTTGAAAGAATCTATCAATCAGGAGACATTGATGTATTCTCACTATCAATAGAGAAGGAGTCTACCACTAATGATTGCAAACCCTAAGGTACTAAAAAAAGGACTCTAGACCTTATTCCCAGGGAAATGAGTTAGAGTCAATGGGAAAAGATCTACTGGAAGAAAGGAATTAAGGCGTCCCACATCAACCAACACGAGTGTAACCTGCAATCTAATAATTTGGAAAAACTTAGACGAAGAGATATGAAGTAACCGTTTCGAAGTACATTTTCAGTGTACAGAAGATGTGGCTAGCACACGGCAGAAATCCTTTGAACTAACCAATAACGAAAGATGACACAAAGGAAAGGAATCCACCAATAGGGTCAAATGGAAACCAAGGTACTGCATGAATCCCAATGTGTGATCATGTAAGTTGACATCGAACACAAGGGAAACCACCCAGTCAAAGACCCATGATATTGATTGACGCTGAGCACAAGGTCACCTATTAGTGAGGTAAATAGGGCTAGGGTGCGACTCTAGGTCTACTCTCAAATAAATTTTTCGAAGTCGATAAGAGAAAACCTGCCAGTAAGAAGTCAATGGGGATCTTCTTAACCAACACGAGTGAAGCACCAAATAGTTGATGTGTTACTGAAGGTAACTTAACAGATCGGGTATGGTCGATAGAAATGAGTCAATAGACACCACAGAATGGATGAAAACAAGTTTACTTCCCTTGAAAAAAACCATGACTCAATGTGACTTTATGGCAACATAAGATAACTTTATATAAGTTTGCAATGCAAGAGGCATTAAAAAACTCTCGATATGATTGGAAGAGATAACCAACCAGAGGTGGAATGACTCACAAATAAGGTTATGGCTTCCCTAAATCCAGTCTAAGTCCCATCTCAGTGGAGGAAAGACTCATTTTAAGTGTTTTGTTCAAGGGTGACAGAATTGACTCTAGCTGCCATCAAATGATGAAGAAACTGTCATGTGCCTGTTCTTTTTGGAATATATTTTTTTTTTTGTATTTTTAATATTTAAAGCCTGGAAAAAGAATAAAAGAATGCCTATAGTACAATGGAGAGAACAAGTGTCAAGGGAAAGTGCACTAGTTCCTGGGACTGAAACAATCCAATGCTAAATGCAAGGTGGCAGATGCTAGTTATCAAAACTCAGGGGATGTTCTCTCCATGCAATAATAGGTGTCAAGTCACAAAGGCTAATGAATGCATAGTTTGAACTTGAAAAATGTCATGGTCAAAAGTGGCTTATACAGGAATCAAAATGAAGCCAGATTAAGGCCAAAAGAGGTACAAGTAGTCAAAATGAAATGAAATAGTACGACTTAACACATGGGAGCCTCTAGGGTATAAGGCAAGAAAATAACGAAGAAGAAAAGGAATGAGGCTTCAATGCAAAGTCATGGCGGGACTAAAGAGGACTCCCGAGCCTACATAATACTTGCAACATGGGAGATATATGTCAACGATGATATAAATAGTAAGCCCATGGAAGGAAAGTCTCTACCACTATGTTACGACTTTACACGACGATGAGTGAAAGTGGTTAAAAATCACAACATAATGGGGTCGACCCTATGGAAAAATATCACAATATCTTGGTTTGAATTAAAAGAGATGACTCCCCATCATTAGCAACCTTCATAAATCCCTGCATTCTGTTTATTTGCAAGCCAATTTTCATTGACTCATTAGCATTCATGATTTTTCAAAATACAAATAAAGCGATCTTTCCCATATTAAAAAAAAAAATCTAGTAGTGTTCAACAAGTGAAAGGAGAACGGCCATTTTGCATTTCATGTATTTTTTTAATAAATACCTAACCTTGTTGCACATCCTTTTAGTTTGAAAATTTATAATTGGGTATTTTTTAAAGTCCCTCAATATAGAGCATCTCATAATTTAAGTTCTTGAAATATTTTGTAGTGCATTCCTTTTGGCTCTAGGGTGAAGAACCTTACAGTTCCCTTGCTCATAACTCAATTTTTCATCTTTATGTGTGACATCATTCTTCCAACTCACTATAATTCACAAACCCAATATTTTTTTTTCTCAAGAAGTATGAATAGTCTATAGTAAAAAAAATTCCCACATGTGATTGTTGGTATTTCTTTCATTTTGTACTACTTTGTTTATGTTAATCATAAGTCGCGCACTCCCATGAGTTGTTATATTTTGACAAGTCATATTGCAACAAAATTTCATATATTTTCATTTATATATATTATATATTAATATAATTATAGGGTTGAAAATTTTCCTAATGACGACACAACCTGGAATTTATGCTAGACCACCCATTTTGAGCCAATTGTATCTTTCAAGCCAAAGAAATTGCATAGTTTTGAGTAAATGTTTTTCTCTTAGTTTTGTAAGTAAATTAGATAAAGGAATGGACTTATGCATCTGCCATACTAACACTTTCCATCTTCTCATGCCCATATGGCATCTCTTACATTACATACATGATTTTTATTGCTTTCCATGATTCACAACAAGGGTATGCAAAACATTCAAATGAATATTTGATTGCATTTTTTAAAATATTTGTAATTATACATCCCTATTAAAATTGTTTCATTATCCATCCAAAATAGCATATAATACCTCACCACATACATGGCTATTATTTAAATGCTATCCATACACATTTATAAAAGTAATGAAATATGTTCCTACTACAGTTCCATGAGCGAACTTTTTGCACTTTTTTATGTGGAAAAATATCCAATATAATTGTCATCATATGTTTCATTACCACACATTTAAAATGAAATCAAAGTGCATGAATATTTTATGAAATTTTGAAAATAAAGGTGCATTAGTTTCTCATATAGATGCTTGTCTTACTATCATGAGGTCTTGTTTATGCCATGATATACATCACTCCTTTGACAGTTATATTTTCTTAACAAGCATGAGCCCATTCCTTACCTGCATATAATACATTTCCCGTGGATTTCTTATTAAACACCATAACAATTACATAAGCATGATTTTATATTAGATACACCTTTTTTTTTCTACTCATGATTTGAGGTCGACATTGTACAATAAGATAATTCGAGTTGCTAAAATGAGCTTTCATAGTAGAAGCTCTAATGATAACATGAGAGGCCATGGTAGAAGGGTGAATATGTCATGAAGAGAAAACATAAATAGGAGAATCATACTATTTATTCATTTCGATGAGGATTTTGAGGATTTTAACCAACTCGCTCAGATTGGGAATATCTAACTTTGAGGTTTTGCACCACTTCCCCTTACCCCACAAGCTTCAAAAAACATTTCGCTACCACATCCTAGCATAATAGATATCCACACAAAAAAAACCTCTTCAATATGATGGTTGGGACCTAAATCCCATTGGACCACCATCTAGACATGCACATTGGCCTTCCTTTTCACATCATTTAGTGCCTCTCCTCATCACTACTCACCGTGTACCTTCAACTTTCTTACAGTCCATGTCTCAGCAACCTAACCAGGTTATTCATTGACCTAATCACATAGTTTTAAGAAAACTCCATCTTGCTACAACACCTACACGCACCTCCTTAGAAGCCACTTCCTCATATTCTCATACTAGTGCTTCAAGGATGGGTGAGAGGAGAGAGGTCTCCTTCAAAGACATGCACTCAAACATACAAGGAGGATGAAAGGAAGAGAACTATAAAGGAAAAGAACAAGAAACCAAGTATAATAGATTTCTAGATTTAACATGATGTTACCGTTTTACTCATTGTCTATTTCATTTCATGCAAACTTCTATTTATGGAATAATTTACAACATGTTTTCTTAACATACTTTATTTTGAGACAACACTTTGTTTTGGACATGACATGGTAAATTAACATTTTAATACTTTCATTTTATGACATTATCGATGCACATACTACTTATGGGCGTCACAAGGGTGGTGCTTGATTTATGAGATAAATGAGGAGGGGAACCTACCAAAAATAATTAAAAATTGATTATGTCTCATTCTAAGTCCTTATCGAATAATAAGATATATTATAAGACAATTAGTCTGATAAAGAAACTAATTACCAACACAGTTGGTTCCTCTAACTGTCCAAAGGGAGTACAAAACTAGAAGAAAGGAATGAAGGAGGGGATGGAAAAACGGTGAGGAGAGGTATGCATTAGATTATAAAGTTGGCATTTTCCCTCTGATTTATCTTTCTCTTGAGTAAAAAGGGTTGATCTATTTGGTGAAAACCGAAATTTTCAAGGAGTGACGAGAAGAAGAGCAAGCTCATCCTTTTTTGATATATCTTTTTAGGTTATCAATTATTTTCTTACATTTATTTATGCTACTAGAAGGTATGATATTTTTATATCAATGCTAATTAGCTGAAATTTTGCATAGTGTTTCACTGATTTTATCATATCAGGGAGGTTCCAAAAGAATCATTCATACTGTCTTACTTGATTCAAACCACTTTAGTGTCTAGGTGTGAGTATTTTATATATTAGACACTTCTGAATTGAATTATAGTCAACAATTCCCATAGTATTTGAATAGACAACAAGTTGTACTCAATCTTTGTTAATAAAATTAATGTTTTACAACCATCTTTCAATGCATATTTTTTTCTAAATTTTTTTACTTATTTTTTACACAACTTATGAACGACATGTGCTAAAAATTGAGACTGTATTTATGAACGATATGTTTCACTCCATTACATACTAATGTGGTCTATGGATGATGGGGTATTTTTTTAAATTTCCTTGTAAATTTATCATTTTTTTTTGTTCATATTTTCAATTTAATGTTGATATTTATATTATTCTTACCACACATCTCTCATTTCTATTCTTGAACCTATACAATACTGTATATAAATTATTTTTGTTGTAAGTAGTTTTCTATAAATAAGTAGAAAGTACCAAGGGCATTAAGCACTCAACTTCATCCCATTATCTTACATACCTTGTGAGATTTGGGGAGTTATTGGTGAAGCATAAAAAATTTCACTTCGTCAACATAACATGGATTGAGGGTGATCACATTAATTGGAATGAAGGGTCATTGCATGATCCAATGATAATCATACCTATGAGATTCTATGAGCTCACATGCATTACATTGAAGGAAATTCAACAATGATTAAAGAAAATAATAAGGTCACAATCTTTGGAAGGATGACCAATCACACTAAGTGGATGTGATGGGAGGTGACCATTAGGGGCTTTTTGAGGTCTAAAATGGGCCTCCTAAGAAAAATGTACAACTTAAATAAACTTTATAATAACCAATAAGATTCAAGATGATGATGTCAACCATGGGGGATGATTCACCATTTTTGGAGTAAAAAAGTAAAAATATTAAAAAACAATAAAATAGTAAAACTTCTTTTTCAACTGGTATTTTAAACTTATCTCCCTAAGGTTTTACTCAAATTTCAAGCAGGAGTACTTGTTGGATGAAAAATTTAATTCCTCATCCAAGGAGTACCCATGTTCCATACTTTCGACAAACTCTGCTGCACGAAAAATGAGAAATACAAGAAAAAACGTGACTGCAATCACGTTTTTCATGAATTTCTCATTTTTTATGTAGTAGGGTTCATCAAAAGTATGCAACATAGGTATTCCTTGGATGAGGAATCAAATTATGTATCCAAAAAGTGTTTCTGCTCGAAATTTGAGTAAACCCACAAGGAGATAAGTTGAAAATACGAGTTGAAAAAATAGATTTTTCTTTTTTTCCCTCTAAAATTTGATAATGTAATCTAATCTTATTTTATTATTTCCACTATTATTTTATAATTTCCTTAGGAGGTCCATTTTAGACCTCAAAATTCCCCTAATGCACTACATTTAGGGAAGAATAATTGCATCTTTTGGAATGAATGAAATCATAGTAAAAGAATGATCATCACCATAATTGGAAGGTTTATTGCACCATTGTCAAAGAAAGACAATTACACTTGTATAAGAAAGTATGGCTACATTAGTCTCAATGAAGTAAATTATAGTTGTTTAAGTGACTGGGAATCAGAATCATTGAGTCAAATAACAACTTACACCACTTTAAATGAAATTTTTTGTTGTTGCTACTACAACACACCAAAATTTTGGCGTACACTCAATTTCAAAGCCTTCCTTGGTCTTGTACATTGTCGTTGAAAACTTTGAAACTCATTCTAGGTGTTTTCTTGAGGATTTTTTGTCCCCTTTGCAAGATAAGGAAAATGTCGTATTTTCCCATGTTAGCTATTTCATCATGTATATAAGTCTATTCTAGTGGTTTCAAGAGGTCACCCTTTGTGTAAATGATTTTTCTAACCATGTAAGCATTCGCCAGACTCATTTCTAAATTTTTAAACACTATTGCACAAGTGTTGTCACAATTGTCGCAAAGTGTATCTTAAGTGTCGCACTTGTCGTAAGTTGTTACAAATTTTTTGAACGAAGGGAAATTAATTGTCATGTGTCCTAGATGATCTATGTTGTTGTGTCGTTAAGTATTCTAGGTGTGCGAGCACAGTCAAAGTATTATCATTGTCCACATCGCTCTCACCGATTCCACACAGCCATTTTCTGAAAATATTATGAACCAAGCAACCTAGTTTCACCTACCCTCCCTAAACTGTGCACTATGCATTATCAGTCCTCTAGGTGTGACCTTGCCTCTTGGCAGTGTGCAAAACTACTGCACTGAGTAGTTCTTGTGCTCAAGCCTCGACCATGACTCCAAGAATTGTGAAATTACTCCTCCCAACCTGGCCTTAATTGTGCATTGCATAGTCTCTAGCCTCAAGCTCATCCTTGAGCTCCTGAACTACACAACTGCATAATGTCCTAGTCTCCATTTTCTCCCAGAACTACATAACGTGCTCTCCCAATGTTCATCCCCTCAGCGTGCCACATTGATCTCCAGAATTGTGCAGTTTTCTTCCTCAGCCCAGCTTGAATTACGCACTGTGTAGTCTCAAGGCTCAAGGCTCCTCTTGATTGCTTAAACTATGAAAATTTGTAATCCTTAATTCCCTTATTCAACATTCCACCCGGTTTTGGCTCAGTCAATGGATTGATATGTACAATCGTAAACTAGGGGTTTTTCGGGCTAATGTCATCTCGTCATGAGTGAATTGCAAATAAAATTACCCTATCATGACATGGTAAGATGATGAAGACGAAGATGGAGAAAAAACTGTTGAAAGACATTTTTGTAGCTAAGTATGCAAGCTGATCAATCAAGAGAAGGAAAGGGACACCATTTTGCAATCATAATTCAAGACTTGAGATTATTGAATATTTCTTATCACCAAGCCATGCGGAGGTCAAAAGAAAAGTATTCTCAAGTAGATCCTTAGCATACAGTAGCAAAAGTGGCTTGGAATTCCCACATCATCAAGTAGTCTATGTCAGCAATGTCATGTCATGTCATGTCATGAGTTGTCACATGCCACACCATTGTGGTTAATGATGTAAATTATGTTCCGGAAAAGTATTGTAAAGTGTAATTCCAAAGGACATGTATGGAATATGAAGTGTCATGTAAGGTTGAAAATTCATAGGAAGTCAAATAGTCATGAGGGTAAATGAAGAGTTATAAGGAAGATGAAGCATAACTTCCTCATTGTTATATATATGCCCTCATTGTAAGAGCAAAGGACTCTTTCACCTTGGCTCCTCCCACAAGGCATTAGGAAGATAAGCTAGTTCTTTTGAGGAGCAAGGAGTGGCTCCAATGCTCCACTACTGGAGCTAGTGGTGTTCATTGTATACATGTGTCTTGGAACTTTTACTTAATAACAGAAGCCTTCAAGGCCAACATATTCTTCATGCATGGATTATAAATGTTTGTATGACTATTCTGTGGATGTTTGTATTTCATGTTTGCTTTCATCTGCACTAAAGTAGTTGAAATATTTCAGTTATTTTATTACTTATCTTATTGAGAATGTGATGTAATGGTTGTTATTACTGTCCCATCCTTGTGGACTATTTCGCAGGATACTAGACATATCTTTCTCATTGATTGGTTGTAATGATTGTCAGATCTTCTGTGGACTATTCCGCTGGATGTTAGACAAATCCCTCTTGACTGTGTGTGTCTCTTCTAGGGTGGTACTATTACCTCCCTCTCAGAGGATCACTTTACTCTTTCCCTTAATAGTAGAAGAACTTTGACACATATGGCCGAACACTCACCAGGCACATACCCTTACTTTTTGAAGGCACATTTTCACTCCTCTCTCCTACTGATAGTTAGAGCCAAGGAAAATATACAAGAATACATGGAAACCATGCCAATATTCTAGATGGGGATCCTATCCCAAACGATATGAGGTATAATTTATACTTCACATCAGGGAGACCCATTGGTTGACGAATTTCTAGCACCATCAACAATGGCCCTAGGAGGGCTAGATGCTAAATTGTGCCCATTGAGTATGTTTTGAAACTCTTATCTCAAATGGATCATCCTAAAATATTACTCCCATGATGTTTCTCTAATTTATATATTTGTTAATTTTCAATCCCCAACAAGCCTCTCAATCACTTGTCTCAGTTAAAATTTGATGGTGAGGATGGAATATCCATAACTACGCACATTTCTGATTTTCTTAAATTTTGTGAATCTTATGAAATTGATGATGAAGAGTTTGCTTGTATGATTTTCTTCATCACCCTTGAAGGTCTTGTTAATCAATGGTGCCATACCTTACCACCCACCTCCATCCATTCTTTCCATCATTTCCTAAAGGAGCTTTATCAATCCTTTGATAGGTATGATTACCGTGACGTTTATGAATGAATCAATCAGTTATGAATGAAGCCTAATGAATCAGTTGGCGATTTCTCTAATCGATTCCTTCACCTTTGTTATGAATTTTCTGAAGAAGATGTAGATTGGGATTTCTTTAAACAAAAGTTTTAGTGTTTGGTTCATGTTTCTTTTCATGGTAAACTTGAATGCCCTAATGTTTCTACTTCCCCAACTCTTACGAATCATGAGACACCTCTATTTTCAGAGGATGAATTTACTTCTCATTTTGTTCTTAGTCCTCCTCCTTTTCTAGTTTCGATGAGGGTTTCTCCATGCGATGATAATAAAGTTGGGAAATATGAAATTCAAATTCCTAATCCATCTTCTCATTCTTCTTCCGCCTGTCATGAATCAAATTCAATGGAGGAAATCCCAGAATGGCTCATGAATCCCATGGTGAATACTAACTCCTCTATTCCACAAGATGATGTTACTATTCATAACTCTAGTCTCAAATCTGATCTGGATTTCTGTTATCCTATATCCTCTACATGCCATGACTCTTTGCATTGTGATCCACCTGATCAACTTGCCCCACCAACTAGTTTTCTACACTCTCTCAATTTTCGAGTTGCTAGTTCAAATTGTGATCAAATAGAAGCCAATCACACTACATAGGTAGGGGAACATGAAGGTGAAGATTCTTTTAATTTATCTTCTCTTTTCCAAAACCCTCCATGTGAAGATATTGTGCTTCCATTCTTGGATGAATTTCAATTTTCTAATATCAGTAGTGAATCAAATGCAATAAATTATTTCAATCGATCCATAGCCTTGGGAAATAATCATTGTGTTGACGATGAATTTGTTGATGTATACGATCATGGATGCCCAGGTGCACCAATTGATATTTTGGTTTCTCATGAATATTTTAGCCTAGATCCAAAATTTGTTTCAGTCAAAGAAGATGTGCTTATTGAAACTTCCTTGTCATCTCACTATCCCTTGTGATCTACCATTTATAATGCATCTACTTGCAACAGAGGTACTCAATTATCTTCAATTCCTTCATCTGATGAGTTAGCTTCTCAATTGGAACAAGGTGGTGAGATTATCCATGATGCAAATGAAAAAAATTAAATAATTGAGTACTCTTCCCATCCCTCATCATTTCTTTTTTTTCATGAAGACAAATCTTCAAATCATCTCGCTCACGAAATTTCCCCGATTCACTCATCTTTGAATTTGCGATAAGAATAATCTTTCGACTTGAGTAATCTGGTTGTTGAAGTTAAAAAATACGGTAAAATGAGTGACAAAGATGGCTTCCATCCAGTAAGCAGTGGATTTATTGAAACCAGTGGTAGTATCTATTCGCAAACCATGCATGATCTGGTTCAATCTTCAAAATATCTTTTTACAATCCCGGAAAGTTCCAGGACCCACTAGGGAGTCGAGGTACTTCAACTTTTGTTGATGGTTATTGTAGAGCCTCTATTCTACACCTACTTATCTACCATTTTCCTCAATCTTTCCTTATCTTTCCTTATCTTTTGCCTCATTTTCACCATAAAACCACCCAGATCATTACATTAGGTGTTATTAAGCAT
>APFE031092347.1:53457-67612 GCA_000404065.3 Pinus taeda | reverse complement strand
AGGGAAGGATCCTTGGGCCAACGCGACATGTGATTGCCAATATCGGCGTCAGTGCATCGGCACACCCAAATGGGAAGGACCCCTGGGCCAACAAGACATGCGATCACTGATATCAGCGTCGGCAGATCGGCACACCCAAAAGGGAAGGACCCCCGGTCCAACACGACATGCGATCGCCAATATCGGCTTCGGCAGATCGGCATAGCCAAAGGGCAGACTCCCGAGCTATTGCGATTGCAATTAGCGACCAGGACCCGGACCCGATAGGGATTATGGACCTGATTGCATAAATTTTGAGATCCGTATTTTCGGATTTTCTATATATTCCTTTGTATTTGGGGTTTTGGCCATTGCGCTATGCGATGCAATATGCGACTTAAGCTGGACCTGAAAGGGTTTATGGATGCGAATATATATATATATATAATATATATATATATATATAATATATATATATATTTTGAGTTCCGGTAAAAAGGGTTTTTCTATGTATTTTCGCATTTTCGTTAAATAAACGAAATACAAAGGAAATACGCCCGAAGCGATAAAACGGACCTAAAAGGTCTATACATGCAGCTTTATATTATTTGAGTTTCATAATGAGTGGGATTTCGGGTGGGCCTCAGGCGGTAAGTGGTATTGGACGGGCTCCGCCTGATCCCATACACTGGCCGACACGAGGCTTGGTGCCGAAGAGAGAAAACTGCCTTTCCGAGCGGGTAACCTCCGTGTGCATAAGCTGCCTGAAATGAATATCAATCGTTGGATCAGAGATCACCCAAATTAATGGTGGGTTGGCAATGGCGACCAAAGGTGGATCCGAAAGGATTATAGGGTGGATTCGATGATTTTTGAAGTCCGATAGAAAGAGTTTTTGCGTGTTTTTAGTGTATTTCTCTATGTAAATGGGGAAACGTGTTCCCGGGTGTTTTAACCATGCCAGTGGTCCTTTCCGTTTAAAAACCAGGTGGCCACCATGCTTGAAGGCGTTTTGACAATGATTGTTTAACCCTCAGAGGGGATTTGAACGGACAAGGAGTAGAGAAGCCGAAGAGTCGAAGAGGGATGAGAACACACAAAGAAACGGCTGGGGAAGCCACAGAGCTGGGAAAATGCCTCAAAGGAGCCAGAAGGCCCAATTGATAGAGTGGTTGGCAAGAGCTGAAGGTCGCTAAAGGAGAGCTGTTAGCTGAAAGAGCAAAAAGCCAAAAAACACGACTGACAGGCAGCAAAGCTGCAAAAAGGTTGCTGGAAGGTTTCTAAAGGTCACTGGGAGGTCTAGAGAACCATTGATGCATGCAGAGGCTGAGAGAGAGATCTTAGAGAAGCCAGAGCCAGAGCCAAGAGCTAGAGCCAGAGCCAGAACCAAGAGCCAGAGCCAGAGCTGAAAGCCAGAGCCAGAGCCAAGAGCCAGAGCCAAAGCGGAGAGACAGAAAACTGAGAGCTTCAGAGCCAGGGATGAGATGGTGTTCTAAGCCCATTGTTTTTGTGTAAAACAGTGGAGTTGAGTGTGGAGCTTGTAAAAGAACTGATGCCATAGTCCCAGAGAGCCTAGTCGAGTTGACTAGAGCTCAAGGAGACATAGCCCAAGAGTATTTGGGTGAACTCCAAATTAATATTGTTGTCCATGTGTTTGTTATTTGCTGCAATGTTGCATTGTTACATGTATTTACATATCAGCACAAACAACAGATTTTAAAGCATATAATCAGTTGAAATAAATATAAGCATACACATTATTGTCAAGCACATTATTAGTTCTGCATTGGTTAATCATAGTTGTCTTGGAAATAATTAAGCTTTGGAAGTGGGAGAGGTTCTTGTAATCTCACAAGAAGACTTTAGGCCCCATTTTCAAATCAATATCACACTACAATGGAGGAATTTCTCATGGACGTAGATCCTTGATTATGAGGGGGTCCCTTTTAGGTGTAGGAGATGCCATAAGGTGGGTCACTTATTCAGGGACTGTCCCCTTAATAGAAAAGAAAGAGCAACGGAAAATGGAAAGACAATCCCTACAAAGGATACTCAGGCACCTGCAAAACACACCTCTTCTGAAGTGACAGTGAACCACTCCTCCCCTGAAGTAACAACAGAAACCTCAGCCAAGGAGACTCCAAAGAAGCACGAAAAAACACCATATCGGCCTCCCTCTTCTCCTCTGACCAAGGCAAGGGCGGCTGTGGAGGCTGCGCTATCTTCGGGTATGTCCACTTCTAACCCCTGCTCTGTTCATCTCTCTTTTTCATCTGGTAGCATAGCATCATCCTTGGTGAATCATCAGGTCTCTACATTCATGCCCTCACCCCCCATTACATTGGCATGCTCTCTGCTCTCCCTCCCCATCTTCTCTTGGCCCCCCCATCCTTCCCGGAGGAGACCCCTTCTACTAAATCCTCTGACTCCGATCAAGGGCCTCTATCCCACAGATACCCTCTTCGATCCATATCCCGATCATAGCCTCCTGAATCCATTGGCATTGGACTTGTATCTCCCCCCATCCCTCTGAAGCCTCCAAGAGGCGGACCTTCCTCCCTATCCAAAGCCAAGCTGTAGGCAGGGGAGGAGATTTCCTCAGGCCGAAAACTTGCTATTGACGAGGTTCTTAGAGCACAAAACACCCTAGTTTCATCTCCTACATGAAGTTTCTTTCCTTTAACTATTGAGGGTTAGCTAGCCCTGAGAAAAAAATAGCTTTTTGTAGACTTCTTAGGACTAAACTGGTAGTTGTCATATTTCTACAAGAAACCCTAGGTCTTATAGGGGTAATTTCACACGTGCTAGAATCCATGCTTCCTGGTTGGTCTTTCCAAGCCCTTGATGTCAATGGCCGCTTGGGAGGAATTGCTATGGGATTCAACTCCTGAACCATCAAATTATGCAACATTTGGGGAGGCAATGGACACATCGAGGCAAACATCTTCTCATCTGAACTGGGCACCGAATTTTGACTAATCAATGTATACGGGCCATGTCAATACCGTGGCAAATTCTGGGAGCAATTATTGAACTCCAATATTCTGGAAAAGGACAACATAATCATTGGAGGAGACTTAAATTTCTCTATTGGATTCTCGGAGTCATGGGGACATCATGCCCAAATTGACCCCCTATCTGCTTTCTTTAAGAATATACTGGAGAATCACAATCTTATTGATATTCCATCAGCCAAAATTCAACCTACTTGGAGGAATAAAAGAATTGGAGAGGACAGCCTCCCTAGGAGGCTAAATCACTTTCTCACCAAGGAACGATTACTGGACATGGCCTATAACTATAGGCAGGGGTTGAATCAGGAGGCATATCAGACCATTTGTCGATATACCTTGAAATAAGAGGAGGACTGAACAAACGTAAAGCCCCTTTCAAATTCAACTCTACTTGGTTGAAGGATGCAACCTATATTCAAATGGTAACTGAATATTGAAATACTCACCCTCCTGCTGCTAATGGGAATATAACTGAAGGCTTTGCACACAACCTAAAGGAGCTGAAGAGATTATCTAAAATTTGGGCACACAACAAGAGAGAACAAGATGATCTAGCCCTAAGGGACACTAAAACATATATTTATGCCTTTGAAAATGAGCAAGGGGGGGTTTTCACCTCTAATGAACAAAGGAAAAGCTCACTGCCTTAATAGCTAAGAGAAGTAAAATCCAAAAGGACTTGGAAGAAACCTGGAGATTGAGGAGTAGAGAAATATGGTTGCTTGAGGGAGATGATAACACAATTTTTTTTCACAAATATGCAAATGGTCGAAAAGAAATCAACTCCATTTGGAAACTGACAAATGAGCAGGGGAATACTGTGAACACTTTCCAACAATTAGCTTCCTTGGCCACATCCCACTTCAAGCAGATCTACACGGAACCTCCTAATGTCACTCTTGTTGAAGTCATCCAAGTGGCTCAATTATTCCCTCGGTTTGTGGACCAGGAGACCGCCATGGAACTGAACATGGAGGTCACAATGGGTGAACTTGAGGCTACCCTAAAATGGTTCAAGCGATACAAGAGCCCAGGACCTAATGGCTGGGTGGTGGAGTTCTATACTGATTTTTTTGACATTCTTGGAGAAGATCTACTTAAGGTCATTGAAGATATCGAATCACTGGAAAGATGTATGATGCATTCAATACCACCTTCATTTCCCTCATCCCCAAATCAAACAACCTCGTCTCCTTTGATGATTTCCACCCCATATCCCTATGCAACTATATCTACAAAATTATTGCCAAAATCAAAGCCAATCACCTCCGTCCCATCCTATCCACCCACATATATTCTGAAAATTTTTCCTTTTTCCAAGATCGACAGATCCATGAAGCTGTTGGAACTACACAAGAATTGATGCACTCTATACAAACAAAGAAGCTCAAAGGTATGCCCTTAAAGGTAGATCTATCAAAAGGATTTGATCGCGTAAGTTGGTTATACATCAGGATAAGGAGATCTAGTATGAATATATAAAATGGATCATGTGCTGTATAAAAAATCTATCTTTCAGTGTCCTTGTCAATGGAGAGGCAACGCCCTTCTTTCACTCTGAAAGAGGCCTCAGGCAGGGTTTTCCTCTGTCCCCATTATTATTTTTACTTATCATGGAAGGGCTTAGTAGACTTATTAAAGAAGATCATAGCAGGGGACGTCTCAAGGAAATCAGGATCACAAAAAGATGCACTCTGACTCATTTTCTATTCGTGGATGATGTGTTGATTTTCCTCAATGGTGGTATTGGGGATCCAACTATATTACAAACACCATTATTTTATTTCAAACTGCTACAGGAACGGTCATTAACAACACTAAATCCACCATTTCAGTGACTGGATGCACCCATCATGAGACTCAGTATGCACTCCATAGGTTCCCCTTCACCCTTTTATAGTTGGAGGATGGTCTTCGATACCTGGGATACAGGCTAAAGCCCCATGGTTACAAGATAGAAAATTGGACATGGTTAATCTCCAATATGGAAAAAAGGCTCAACATCTGGTATCATAAGTATCTCTCGAGAGCTGTGAGACTTGTACTCATCAAAGAAGTTCTTGAAGCCACCCCGGTATATTGGATGTCACTGGCATGGATACCCAGAGGTATCCTCTCTAGAATACAAAATCTTTGTTACAAGTTCCTCTAGAAAGGAAAATAGTCAGGGAGAATATTTGTCTAGGCCAAGTGGGAGTCGCTCACTCTCCCAAAGAAATGGGGAGGCTGGGGAATTAAAAAGCTGGAAGACTTCTCCTCTGCACTAGTGGCCAAGCTAGTCTGGAAATTTATCACTACAAACAACCAATGGACTATGGTGGCCTATTCAAAATACATAGCCCCCCCTAAACCTGATGTACTTGCTCTGACAGCCAATCTGGAACAAAATAGGGATCTCAATCATCTGGAAAGATGTGCTAAACTCCATGTGTATTATACGAGGAGGGCTCACTTGGAGAATTCAATCAGGCACTTGAATGCGCATCAGATTAGATCCATGGATCAAGTGCAGTAACACCCACAGGCTGCCCGACGATATTGTGCTGCACCTTACTAATTCTGGTATTACACATCGCAAAAACATGGAGCACTCCACCATATTATATCAAGCCTGGAAAATACACACAACCTGCACATCCTTTGGAATTGGAAACAACATTGGGCAGATTATATAGAAGCATTAATAGATTCACACATCAGAATTGTTGAAGGGGATGATGAGATCATCTGGGCACATGCTAAAAATGGGATATACTCCCTTAAGGAGGGATATCTCTGTTTAGCTTCTGTTCATAGACCACAAACTATCGAATATTGGTGGAAAAATATGTGGAAACTAAAAGCGCCTCCTAGATCGAGATTATTCATGTGGACGGTTTTGAAAAAAAGGCTCCCATAGGTGACAATCTTATCAAACAAGCTCAACATGGACCTTTTTGGTGCTACTTATGTAAAAACTGCTCCAAATATACAGACCATATTTTCCTCACCTGCCCGGTCATTTTGGACTTCTGGAACTCTATCCTTTCGACAATCTCCACCCATTGTATATGGTAGGGCTTGACTATATGGAATCCTGGAACACATGGTGGACCTTTGTAACCCTGACCAAGGCTGGAAATCTTCCTCTCCTCATTTTGTGGGAAATTCGGATTGCTCGTAATCACTACATCTTTCAGGACATTGTTCCTCATTGGCCCTCCATCACTGCCCGCCTTCTGGCAGACTATCACTCCATTCTTGAAGACGATGACAACCCTCCCGCTAGACACATCGTTCCTGAAGATATCAACCACACACATCCCTAGGCATATTTGGATGGCTCAGCACAGGAAGCTAGGTGCAGGGGTGGAGCCATTCTATATCTTTCTGATTCCCATCACTTCCAAATCCAAATGGGCCTGGGTAGGGGCACCAACAACTTTGTAGAGCTGATCGCTATCAAATATCTCATACAGTTTGCTTTGGAAAAACATTGCAGGAATATCCAAATTTTCGGGGACTCAAAATTAGTTTGCAATTGGATTAACAAATCATCAATTTGTTATGCTTACACTCTAAGACCTATTCTAGATGAGGCCCACAGACTCATCACATATTTTGATCTATTTGTTTGTAGTCATATCTATAGGGAACGCAACTCAGCTGTCGACTAGTTATCCAAGAAAGTAGTGATCCGACCTCGTGGCACATGGCTGATCTAGGAGTGGAGGGACGATGCACACTATCAGTATTATCATCGTTTATTCATGGATTATATAGATTAATTGGCTCAGGAAGAGCCTATTTTATTTTTGCATGTGTTAATAGTATTATGCTTTTAAATTATCAAATGTATATAGATGGCAGACATACTTACTCTCTGTGAAGATATTTTTTATTACATTTATCATGAAAAATATTGAAGGCAGAGCCTCCCTGCATGGAGTGCATTGTGCTAGTTTGTTTTTTCTCTTACTGGATAGGCACTTAGCCTTACATACAGCATATGTGTATCACATCTACAATATGTAATTTTCCTTTTCTAATGAAAATTACGATTTTTCCAAGGGAAAAAAAACAACTGCTCCAGTAAACAATTGAAGGTAAGAAAACCCCTACAAGGCCTTCTCCATGCTCAAACACCTTCAAGAACTGCTCCAAAACACTGATTGATCCATACATCCATGGACTTGAAACTGCAAAAGATCTCTTTAGATGTGCTCTAATCAGCAAATGGACGTCACCATTGGATCTAGAATGTCAAAAAACCCCTAGATAGACTTTTACTTTGCTCCAAAAGGACAAAAATATCCAAGTTCTGGCTCCAACAAGTTTTTTCCTTAGTTTCTATATTATCTGTCATACAAATCGAACTAACAGTCTAACTGTCCTACACTTTCACCCTATTTTTTGTTGCAGAGGTGACAAATTCACCCGCCAAAGGTGCATTTTGTTGGACAATTAAATTTCCCAATAACCCTTTAGCGACGGAGTTTTATCACTCGCCCCGGTTTTATGGATCATGTGGCTGGGGGTTGGGCTAATTGCCCGCACCTACCACTCCACACCTTCCACCTTGTTGCTCGGTCACGTTATGCTCCATGAGGTCAAGAGCGCGGGCTAACAACCTTCCCCCGCCAATAGCACTTAGTCGGTTGTGTTGGTGGTTCCACACATTCCCATAAGACCAGGGCCAGGCCCTTATCCTACGCACCTTTCCTGCCAGCTCCCAACATCTCCGCCACGATCCAATGGTTCACATATGGCTCTGGGCTAGGGCCTTGATCCAACCCCCTAGCTTTGTCATCTTTGTTACACCTCTGCCTTGGTCCTATGCGATGGGTGATGACCATGGGCTAGGGCTAAGATTTGAAACCTTTTGTTGCTGCTCCATGATGGTTCTATGGGATGCGGTGACAAGGGGCCAGGGCTTAGCCCCGACCCCTCCCCCAAATGCCAAACTTAATCAACTTTAAAATAAAGTTTGGAACTATGTTAAATAAGAACCACATGTAGCATAATCAGTAGAGATTGGTGTTGTTAGACTTGAAGTCGAGGGTTTGATCCTGCTCGACCCCCATAGCTTTTACTGCACCCTAGAGGTATGCCACGTGGCATCCCATGATTGGGCCATGTGGCACTCTCCCACTGGTCCACCAAAACACCCTTAACCAATGAAATTAGACCATAAAAAAGAACCACAAGAGGAAAATTGTCATCACCTTATTGGCCCAATGGTACACCCAGTCAGCTTGCTGACTCAGCTATACGGACTACCCAGTCAGTAGTCCAGTCAACAACCTGCAAAATTTTTCGTTGTTGAGCAAAACGATCAGAACACGATAACTTGAGCATACGATATTAGATTGAGGTGAACCAAGTGTCGTTGGATTCAGAACGATGAACACTTCGACTTGACACCAATTTTGAAATATTCTGGGCACTTTAATTTTTGAGCTAAAATTTGATCACCATATCACCAATAGGGGCGTATTCATGGATATCACCTTTAATGTGTCTAAAAGATTAAGGCTCACTACTCATATGACAATAATTCACGGGGAGTGTGCACGTGTTTACGTTCACGTTCATGATGTTGACGATTATGGATATCTTATTCCTCAACAATTTTGATTTCATGGGTGATTATAACCCAGTCTTGATTCAATTGATTGAGAGAAAGAGAGCTATTCAAGATGAAATCAAATAAATAATGCACAATATATATTTGGTCATTTAATTGAGGAAGATTGGGATGTTGATTCGATTAAATGGTCATTAATTCAATAAATATTCAAGGAAAACAAGGAGCATAAATCATTCCCTAGTATGGTTGCCAAAATAATGTTGATTAGAGGGAAATAGTTATGTTTCCTTGATCAACTTCCTCGAATCTCACCGGGAAAGTGAGATAACGGGACAAATTTTCCATTGCTTAATAACCTAGGGATTAGTGATTGTTTAGGGAAAATTTACAAGCATTTTCATTATGAGTAATGTTATTTACAGTAAGAGATAAAGCACCAATGAAAAACCAAATAAATATGTACATCAATTTAATTAGTCGTGAACTAGTCAATGATTCAAAGTCTTATGACTTTAAAACATTGTAGAGCTTAAGTTGTGTTTTAATTTAAAGGAATAAGAGAATAAAGAGTTGTTAAAAATATATAAAATCTAAGAGAAATATGCACGAAATATGAGGCGGAAAAAATATTATTTTTATATAATAATATGTGAGTACAACAAATCAAACTGGCAGGTTTCTACGAAATCCCTTGGCCAAAGTTAATTCTATAACATCTGCTATGTAATTGAAATCATATAAAAATATTTCAGGAAAACAACAAATGATATGACAACTTCAAAACACCTTCCAAGTAATTCGATTTAATTTTGGACAACTTTCTTTCTCTGTAAAATATATGGCTATTAGCACTAGCCAAAATAGGGCCAAACCTTCTATCGAAAAATTCAAGATACCTAAAAAAGCACTCAAAAAGGTTGAGTGGAGTTGCTTTCAACTTTGTCTCCCTTTATAAGAAAATATATTATCACCATTGGATCAACTTCTTTGACTCACTAAAAATAAAATCAAAGGAAATAATGACAACAGAAAAATTAGTGCATACCTCTCCTCACAATGTTCTCTATATTTCTTTCATAGATTTCATTCCCTTTTAAGGACCTTCCGCACAGTTTGGAAGTTTAATTGCTTGGATAATTCATTTTTTTGTATTTCTATTCATGTTTGACTAGAAAGCGGGAATGAGTTTTCTAAAAGGGGAGGTTAAATAATATTTAATTTTCATTATTAAGTTTATGTTTTAGTAGGTGGGGCCCTCTTAGACCTAAAAATGTTGTAATTTTTATTTCACTTTTGGACCATATTCATTTACTAATGAATAGATAATTTGAAAATAATCATAATCCATATGTATATATGGCCAAGACATCCTGAATTAGTACCATGCTAATTATTAAACCATGTCAAATAATATCCACATAAGCCATATTAAAAAACACATCACGACATAAACATAAGGAAGAAAAGACAATATTTGCACCTTTTCCTTCCCTCTTTCATCATGCATCATATGTCATTCTTCAACCTCCTTGTACCTCCCAACATTAACATATATATCATCATATATCATGCACCCATATCCTCAAAAATATATGTGCAACATGACAAAATGATGCTCAAAATATAATGTTGTCCAAAAATAACATGTTGTCTAAACAAAATTGTGTATGCGATATTTTCTCATGTGCAAAACTAAAGAAGAGTGTTGATATGATTATGTTGTAAAACTGAAATGAGTATTGAAAAATGTGGAGTTGAAAACTACAGCCTAACAAATTTGAAAAATGACATGTATATGTATCGAAGAACCAAGTTTATTCTGAGAGACAATCTCCCCTTTCACCACACTCTCATCCTACTGCTCATGTTCATCATGGTGGGCATGAGAAGTCACAAAGTGTGAGGATCCATGGGAAGAGTCTGACTTGGTAACCTAGGTCGTCTATTTTCCTTGACTCACAATTGATTGACGAGACTCCTTAAATGGATGGGCAGAAGGAATGACATGTGAAGTAACAAATTGCAGATGTTGGGAAGCTCATATCACAAGATGGGGTGGTGGACGAGGCAAAGAGGCAGTGCCTCACCCCTGGATGTGTTTCAATGGCCAAGGTTGAATCATATTTTTCCAACCATCATTGCAAGGAACGACCATTTGTCCAAACACATGCGAGGGTACAAGAATATCAATACTGGGCCAATAATGAGCAGAGGGTTAAAGAGGTTGTATGATGGGCTGACTAGTAAAGTTTTGCAAATCTAGTTTGCAACAATTTTTTTAACTCTTTAAAGTCACCATTGAAAAGAAATGAAAATATTGATTTTCTATTTCTTCTTACCCAATGTAACTCTTTAAAGTCACCATTGAAAAGAAATGAAAATATTGGTCTTCTCTTTCTTCTTACCCAATGTCCCTCCCTCCGTTACCTCTTCCATGGTTATGCCAATTGAAGAAACTCATGTTGCACAAATAAATTCATCCTGTTACTTTAATAAGCAAATAAATAATAATCAAAGTTAATTTTTAATAATGCATGGGTGAAAATAAATCTTAGCCGGGAGGGGGTCAGAACTCATACATGCATCGACAAACTACCATTACCATAAAATTATGGAATGATATGTTCATAACGGAAGTACAGGCCCAATACTATAACCATATGCAGAACACTGTAAAATCAGAAAGCCGATGAAAAATACAGAGGACTCCCATGAACGGAAATGAGACACTGAACCGTATGTTGGAAGGTGAATGAAATGACGTGGGAATACACGGTGGATAGTTGCACGTTAAATGGTTTCTCTAGCTAATATTTGGACCATACACGTCGGCAGAAAACATTTACTCTTGGCTTTAACGTACGTAAATATTGCCATCGACAGGAGATGCCATACATAGCCAACATCACTGGTATTCATATTTGAGTTTCATGGATGAAAGTAACTGTGTAAATTCGACTATTAATCAAAACTCATGCCAATGTTAATGCCACTGATCAAGACTTATAAAGAAATACCGAGGTGACTCTATACTATTCTCCATTCCACGGGCCAATACCCTACTTCATGACTTGGTTTAATATAGTTTTGGCGTCGAAACCATAAAACATATAATTTGACCACATTGATAATGCCCTATAATGTGGCAAAGTTAATATGATAGCTAATGTCTTTGTTTTGAACCTTTTAATGAACAACAATATATACCTCATCATACTAATATATGATGATCCTTTTTGAAAGCATTCATGAATGTAATGGTATCAACACTTTATATAAGTTAACCCCTTAAGTAATCTTCTATATATGTCTGGAAGATATATTACATTACATGATCTATGAATGCATATTTATGTCTTTCTCATTTGTCCTTCAAGGTGAAGTATGTAATGGTTAACCATTTTGGAAAGTGGAACTTGTCTAAATTAAATTAATATTCATTAGTCAATAGATGTAGTAGAACGTGTGCAAGACATACAATTACTTCACAATGAAAAAAATTTCATGGGTAATGATTTAACTATCCTTATGGCATTCATTACCTATTCTTATGGCATTTATTTAGGTATGCCCCACCTACTAACAATTCAACCTCATTTTTTGTGTTTTGTTTCGGGTTAAATATTTTTTTAATTAAGGAGAGGAAATTAATTAGGGAGAATTGTAATGGCTGGCATAAGTTTGTAAATGAATTGTGTCGACAAAACTTTTTATTCTCATCATAGTTTTTTACCAATTTTTGGTTGCCTTAATATTTTTCCTAGTTTTTATTATTTTTTGTTCCATTTCTTTTAACATATATGCTCCTAGTGTAATTTGGTCTATTAGATTAATCTAATTGATCATTATATTAACACTACATTAATTTTCTGCCAAACAATACCTTAAAAAAACTCATCTTTGAATACCCATAATAGCCATTATTATAGGTAAATTCTATTAGAGGTAAGTATTCTTCACACTTTTTGAGCTAATGTGTTACATACATATTTAGCATGTTCTCCAACACCTTGTCAAATCTTTCTATTTTTCCCATTTGTGTAAGGATGATAGGTAGTGTTGAAGGCCAATTGTGTTCTGAAACTTGCAAACAAAGATTTCCAAAAAATTGAAGTGAATTTAGCATCTTTATCTAATATAATGTTCTTGGGCATACCATGCAATTCGAAAATTTCCTTCATGAAGATATTTGAAATGTTAATTGCTTTGCAGGTGGACTTCCCTAGAGTGAAGTGGGATAACTTGTTCAATTTGACCGCCACCATCATAATCCATTGTGTTGTTTGGCTTTTTACGGAAATCTAGTGATGAGGTCCATGGATGTGACTTCCCACTTCCATTGTAAAACATGTATGGGTTGCAATAATCTATAGGATGTTTATGCTCCACTTTGACCTGTCGACACTCCAAACACTTGGAAATGTAATTTACAGTCTCTTTGTTGGTTCTTTCCCAAGAATATAGCTTCTCTGTAGCTTTTATCATCTTTTGACAAGTTGGATGGCCTATACAAGGCCTCTTCTGGAGATCATACATTATGAATCTCTTCAATTTTGTTGAGTCAAGTATGTACAACCCACCTTTGTACATTAACACATGGTTCTCTATCAATTGATAATTAACACACCTTATCCCCTTGGGCTCTTGCTCCAAACATTGCTTCACATAATTGTAGAGTCCATCTGCTTGTTGGACATTTATGGTTTTGTCTATTATATCTAGTTCACAAGTGCTTATTGCCGGAAGTTGTATATTTTGTATCCTCCTACTGAGTGCATATTCTACTCATTTTTCCTTTCTCTTGATGTACCAAATTTCAAAATCAAACTCACTTATGAGAGCCATCCACTAACCTTATATAACATTCAGTGGCGGCTAATCAAACAAATACCTCAATTCATTATGATCTCTTAACAATACAAATTTTCTTATTAACAGGTAATAACAATGTAAACTTTGAAACATGAACTATAAACTCAAAACGGGAACTCCAGCCAAAAAACCCCAAAAAAACATGAAAAACAATCTAAAAACGAAAAGTGTTGATGCTAGAATAACACATTTCTTTTTTTCTAGGGTAAATTTTCAACGTGTTTTAAAAATGGTTGTGAAAACAAATTTTTTGTGCAAAAATTGTGCAAAAACACGCCCTCAAAACGAAAAGTGTTGATGCTGGAATCACACTTTTTTTTTCTAGGGTAAATTTTCAACATATTTTAAAAATAGCAGTGAAAACAAATTTTTTGTGCAAAAATTGTGCAAAAAACACCCTCAAAATTAGAGGTGTTGATGTTGCAATTACACTTTCTTTTCTTTTTTTGTTTAGGGTAAATTTTCAACACGTTTTAAAAATGGTAGTGAAAACCAAATTTTTGTCCAAAAATTGTGTAAAAAACACCCTCAAAACGAAAAGTGTTAATGGTGGAATAACACTTTTTTTTAGAGTAAATTTTCAACATTTTGAAATAATGGTGTAAAAGATTTTATCATGACTCAAAAACATTAAAATTTCAAAAGAATAATGAAAACATAAAATTAAAAATAAAAACAATGAAAAAAACAATTTTTTTTTTTAAATAGCAAACTAAAAATA
>APFE031092347.1:38870-52107 GCA_000404065.3 Pinus taeda | reverse complement strand
TTACATTTTTTATGTTTTTTGTTTTTTGTTTTTTATATTTGTTTTTTTATGTCAGAAAAAAATGACAAAAGATTTTGAAGTGTAAAAAATGTAATATTTAAAAAAAATATCTACACTTAATACATTAAAAAATTTAAAGTGTCAAAAATTGTTAAATTTAGAAAATAATTATTTACATTTCATATATTAGAAAATAAGTCAAAAAATAGGTCTTTTAAAAAAAGGTTTGATGCAGAATCACTACTTTTTTAAATCAGCATGCAAATCACTAACATTCTAAAATGTAATGTGCATAAAAAAATTTAAAGTACCAAAAACTATGCTTTAAAAAAATATGTGTGTTCTGCATCGTCCCTTTTCAAAATCGGGTCACTTTTTTGCTATTTCTACGAAACGGGTAAAAATATCAGATCCCGTTTCAAAGTTTACATTGTTTAATGCCTCCACATCTTCAAGGTGTGTACAATTGTTGCAAGTTCCAAGTCATGCGTTACATAACAATGTTCATGCTCATTCATCTTTCTAGACTGATAATTGATCACATTCCCTTCTTGCATAGGAAATACTTTGAGTCCTTGATTGCAAGAATTTGTACAGACCGTGAGATCTATGATCCTGAGATTAGGTGCATTTGTTAAGAGGTGCTTTCATTGTTGAAAGCTCACATCACATTTTGATGTTCAAGTGAATTTCACTCTCTATTTTAATGAAGTGATTAGGTGATTGATATTCAAAAATCCTTGGACGAATCTTCTATGGTACCCAAAAAACCCCCACAAATGACCTCAACTCTATCACATTTTGAGGTGTTGGCTAGTTCATGATTACCTTGATATTTTCAAGGTCTTCTGGAACCCCTTCCTCTAAGATTACATGCCCTTGATAATCTCCCTCCTTCTGAAAGAAGTCACACTTATTGAACTTTGCATACAACTTATACTCTCTTAGCACCTATTATCACTAAAAAAAACCCTGATTGTTAGAGAAAAACGCTAATGTAACCTCTAAACAATCTATGGAACTGAAAGATAGCCCTTTCAATTTGAAAGGGGGTCCCATCTGTAACTCATTCAAATCTGACTAGTTATGTACTCAGCAAATTGAGTAGATCTGGTTGGATTATACAAAATTGGTCTGGAAAAGACAGGAAAAACCATTAGGCATGGAGTCTTTTTAACAAGAAGTTACTAGTTACAGGCTGTATGAACAAAATACAAAGGCAATGTAGCAACAATTCTCTTATACAATTCTTAATTCAGCTATGATAGAAGCATATAGAAATAAATATCGAAAACATAACAACTAGTGAATTCTGAGAAGGACATTTAAGTCAAAAAAATATAACCATTTGGAAATTCTAAATCTGAGTTGCTAAACAGAATTCAGATTTAATAATTTAATTCCAAACATGGAAGACTTATGGATCAGATAATGAAATAAAAGAAATAACATGCACTATAAAACAAACAAGAAACCCATCACACATCAATCTTTGTAAATATGAATAAGTAGTACTCATCACAACAATTTATATTAATGTAAAAAATCTACACACTACACCAAGGTTCTGCAAGAAATTTCCAACCATTTTTCATTCTACAGAATCTGTCTTTATAGAAAATACTATAACTTACAACATGTTTCTAGCAAAGGTTTAATTACAAAGTCTAAAAATAACAGTGTATATGTAAATACATGCACATAAACACATTTCCAAGCCTATCTCAATCTAAATCATAACAACATGCTACAAATCTGACTGGAAACATGAATAAAATGGTGACTAATCTTACGCCTCATTCACTAGAAATTGTGTTTTTTTATCTCTCCAAAAATATCTTCTGCTGAATAGCTCCTTTCGGGCTTATTGACCTGATATCACTAACAATCTTGCTATCATCCTTTTGAAGTCAGAATATAACAGTTTCACTAACGAGATGATTGTTAGCGCTTTATTAATGTTGCTTTCCAAAAATGAGCTGGCAATGAAACTGTCAGTGCCCATTCACTTTTACCAGCGCAAATTAGCTGATAAACAGGATATCGGTCTATAGCTCAAAATTTCACCTTGACAGTGAGAAATCAAAATTGTATGGTAAAAAAACAACTAGCTAAGTGTTCTAGCTGCCTCTAGTAGGATATCCACATTTTTCCTCCTCTATCTCTTACTCTTTTGACCCTTGAAAGTGACCCCTTTCTTTGAGCTTTTGGCTTTCTTTGGTCTCTTTGAACTTGTAGCCTTCTCCTGGTTTACGATCGGGTCCTTCTGAGAAGTTTTCTCTACATCTGTGACCTCCTTTGCTAGTTTAGGATTCTGTTTCAACTTGATGTTTAGTCTTAGTTTGTTCCATGGACTAGTGTGGGGTCTTTTTCCACCTTTAAACATTTATGCCAAGGTGGGTTCCTTCTTTACTGGTGTCTACTTAGCTTCGAGCTCAATCATTTTTCCCTTAGCTTTCTCTATTTTCTTACTGTCTATAGGTGGGTTTTCAGTGGGAGGACGGGTATCCTTCACTTTCTTTAGCCTATTGTTTTTCTTAGTATAAACCCCGAGTAATTCAAGAACCAAAGGAGGGATTTTTTATTCCTTTTTCTGACTCCTTGTCTATACAGATAAGGTCCTCTGAGATGAGGTCCCATGTTCAGGATTTTGTGGCTCCTTAACCTTCTTTTTACTACCCTTCTTCCTACACCTTTTCAGTTTTGCAAGATGAATTTCAAGCCCTCCCCAAAACAAAAAGTATTCCCGTGTCCTTCCAACTTTCCTTAATTGGGTTTCAATTAATAATTTTATCAGGCCCTTATGATATATAAAGTGAGAGGATGAATTTGGTCTTCCTCTGACCCTAGCAGAAATATGTTTCAAGATTTCCAACATAAAATAAGGGGTATTGATCTTCAACTAACCTGCTATGTGAGCCAAGAAATAAAACTGATAAAGATTGATTCGATTGTAGCGTCCTTCGTAGGTAAACTATAACTAGGTGATCCGTAGGAGACAAAGCCATTCATATTTTAACCAAGACCTCTGCACCCCTAAATGCAAATTCATTTCCTTAAATTAAGCCTTTAGAAAGAATGTAACATCAACACCAGCTAAAACATGACTTATGAACGCTCTCTCTCCATTTGTAGGCAAACATGTGACTTCAACAAACGACTCCTTTGTCACCTAAAAGGTAATTCCCCCAATAATCACCTGCTAATCATCAAAACCTTGAGCAAATGCTCTAGAAACTTCGTCATGGTGACCTGCATAATGATTGAAAAATTCCTCCCATCTTGCTTCCTTAAACCATTGTTGGATTGCAGGATAAACTTCGAGTAGGTCTGGTGCCTTAGGCTCACTCCTATTCAATTTTCCACTCCTTCCCATGTTTCTCACCGCCAAGAAAAACATAGGAAATAGGATCGAGATTCAATCCTTGATCTCCGAGGAACATTTAATAATATGTATTCATTTAGCATAAGAAAACAACACCTCGATCATGGGTTATATGGGTATTACTAAATGGGGTAACTTATTCCAGAACGTGTCAAATTGCTCATCATTATAATGAACTAACATTTAATTTGAAAATCTTACCATACAATCATAACTTAACCCATATTACCTCTCGGCGACGGTATCCCTCAACAAATCATGTGACCTCACCATCTAAATCATCAACACGTATTTGATCAATGATTGCTTCTCTATTAATGTGTAATCTTTCAGCGCATTTCCTTTTCTTTTCTTTTTTTCAATCACACGATAATGTTGACACTCACATTGTCAGTGATTTAACCCTGTTTAGTACAAATTGGCGCTGATACTCCCGTTGTCAGCGCTTTAAAAATTATAAACTAAAAATGTGATAAAAACTAGCTTCACGGTGATGATGTCAATCATGGATGGAAGCAAGAACCCCATAGACCAGTAGCTTATTTATTACAATAAATATGCTTTAAAGCAGCAATTTTGACTGACTTCATTCAATAAAAAAACTTTTTCTCAAATTTATTATTTACAGACTCTGTTGGAACTAAAATAAAATAGTTGAGATAAAACAATTTTATTCTATGATAAGCACTTATCATAACCTTAGGGCCTTCTCCTCGGGATTCAAGCTCTTCAAATTGTTTATCTACACTTGCAAGTTTTTCAAATAACAATGATATATACAATGAAAAAGTGAAATGTTGTCTCTAAGGAGATATAATGCTTCAGAAACTACTCATTGACTGGACCTCCAAGCAGCAATTCTCTCGTTAAATCATTCTTACCACGATAAGATGCAATTTGATATGGACCCTTCCAAATATTGTTGAACTTTATATGCTTACCTTTATCTTCAATACGAGAATCCCATTTCAAAACTAGGTCCAGGCATTTGAAATCATCCTCCTTAGTATTTCTGTCAAATACATTCTCTATTTGATCCTGGAAACTTTGAGACTATTCATACACATTTTCTGTGTTTTTCTACACCTCTATCAACTAATTTATTCTTCTTTGAAGATGATTTGGTTCCTCTCCTAGCTCATTTAAATACCTCATAACTAGTATCACAATGAAACTAGGAAAGTTGCATCAACACCATATACAAACTAAACAGGTGTGGTACCAATTGACCTCTTTGTACTAATCCTACCTGCCCACAAGGAAAAATTGAGCTTTGTATGCCAAGCTTTCTTAGTATCCTCTAACAGTTTCTTGACGATTCTGATTAGGATTTTGTTTGATGACTCAGCCAGTACATTACCTTGAGGGTAATAAGTTGTAGGGTGACTAATATTTATATGATATTTGTCACATAATTTTATAAGTTTTTTGGATTTAAAACATTGAACATTATTAGTTATGATTCGTTTTGGACTACCAAATTTATAATGAATACTTTCTAAAAAATGTATAACAACGAGATCAGTATCTTGCCTGCTTGGCAGAGCCTCAATCCATTTGGTAAAATAATTTGTCCCTATAAAGATCCATTTCTGTTGCGCTGAATATGTTGGATGAATCTTAAGTCAAGGCCCCATTACTGAAATGGTCCTTCTACAAAAATAGGATTTAAGGGTAAAGACATTAACATAGCTTTTTCCTCGAACAATTGACATTTATGACATGCTACAACTTCCTTACGAACATCAGAAAAAAAAATTGTAGCCCAATCAAACCACGCTCTCAAGATTTTGTCAACAGTGGCTTTCCAATAATGATGACCGCCACATGCTCCCTCCTGGAATTCTTTCATCATTTGCTTGGCTTCATATTCAAGTAAACATGATCCAAACTTAAATAGGAACACAACAAATTACAGATATAACCATAAATATAGAGATGCAACAAAAATAATACTTCATTTCATTAATAGAAAAATACTGAACTATGCTTACAAACAAAATGGAAATAAACTAGCTTAGGCAATGGTAGCTTATCTCTGAGAAGAGATGTGCCGGCTACATGCCTCTGAACTATGTTACAATGATGCTCAAGGGCATAATTATTATTGAGCAACAAGATAAAACCCTAAACAACCAAAACCATAACCCTAGTAGATGTAACACTAAGAGTTTGTGGGCCCCGTTGGGGTTAGTTGGGCAGCCAACATCCCGGGGTCGTAACTTGGTCATATTATCTGTTTGGTGCATGTGCTACCTTGTTGGAAAGATATCTTTGAGTACTATAGGATTTGTGGTAGGTTCCTTCCTCTGACCATGGGCTTGTAGCGGACCTCAAAAAGACACCGTTTAGGGGGTTAAAACTACTCTAGAAACTCAAGACCTGAAAAAATGCTAAAAATAGTAAATGCTGAAATAAAAAAAGGAAATAGATGAAACCGACTAGAGGTCTAGGTGGAATAGGTGGGTGTCCACCAATATACACATGGATCATTCCTTCCCCCTTAGGAAGCAATGGTCCCCATTGCATGTAGAGCCTCCATGAGGTGAGGAAGTTTCTGTTGAACCTGGTCCCAGGTGAACCACTTGCCCTAGTGAAGGAGTTGGCCTGGTTTGACAACTCGATATAGTTGGATCCTTTGTTAGCGAGTGTTCTTGACCTACATGTCTATGAGTTGATCAATTGTGGCATGTTCCATGTAGTCCGAGTTGAGCACTATTAGTGTGAGTTATTCTGCAATGTCGGATGTGTCCAACAATGGTGGAAAGTATGGCCGAAGGCGGTTTACATTGAACACTGGGTGCAGACCAAGGAACGGTGGGATGCTCAGCTTGAAGGCATTTTCACCAGTAACCTTAGTGATGGTGTATGGTCCATATCAGAGTGAGCGAAGAGTGTGGTGGGGTCCAGTGAGGTGCTCCTTCTGCAAATGTAGCCAAATGTTGTCACCCACTTGTAACTTGTGCGGCACTTGATGTTGATCATAGAGTTATTTGTACTTAGCATTGGCTCTTTCCAATATATCATGGACCTATTGACAGATGTGTTGAATGTGCTCAATGAAGTTGTTACCCCTATAGGCTTTGGATTGGACGTGAGCTGAATCTACTTGAGTGACTGCAAATGGTATGGCCACATCAATGGGACATAATGGACGAAATCCCAGCCCTACCTAAAAGGGGTTGTGGTCATTGAGCTGTGGAGAGCTTTGTTGTATATGTGCTGGACTTAGGGGAGAATTTCATCCCATGTGTGTGAATGCTTTGAGTTGTACATGTGCAGAATGTGTACGATCTTCCTATTAACAACCTCTGTTTGGCCATCAGTTTGGGGATGGAAAGTCGTGGACTTAGTAATTTTTGTATCCAGCATTGACCAGAGACTTGACCAAAATGCTCTCAGGAATCCGTTGTCCCGATCTGAGACGATGGACTGTGGGATCCCAAAGTGTACCCACACTTGCTCAAATAAGAGCTTAGATGTGGTCTCTGATGTGATATTATTCTTACAGACCGCCGTGATGGCCATCTTAAAGAATCTGTCGACGACCACAAAATGCAGTCAATGTTGTGCTTAGTAGAAGGAAGGCCCGAGATGTAATCCATGGAGATAGATTCCCAAGGTTGACTGGGAGTAGGTAGAGGAGTAGATAGGCCTTGTTTCTTGATGGTTGGTTTGGAAATGGCATAGGCGGTGCAGGATCTAATGTACTTCCCAACATTCTGACGAAGTTTCGGCCAACAAAAATAATTCTGCAATACTGTCACTGTTTTCTCTACTCTAAAATTTCCAATGACTAGACTATAGTGCGCCTCCCAAATCATCTTGGCACGTTGGCTTAAAGGAACATAGATGTATCCTAGGTGGCATAACATTGTATCGTGAAGGTGAAAATTAGGAACTTTTTTCCCTTCCTGGAGTGTCTGGTATGTGCTACCGAATTATGGATCGCTTGGGTAAAGATGTGTCCACCCTGAAGACTCATGCCCATAGGAGTCAAGCACAGTGATCAATGCCATAACTGGAGGTTGGCTAAGGCAGACTGCAACATTATTGGTGTTTCCCTTCTTGTATTTAATGTTCAAATGGAATTGTTGCGCGTAGGTGGACCATTTCTGATGGCGACTGTTCTGTAACTTTCGTTATGTCTGTATGAACTACAGGGGTTGGTTGTCTGTCTGGATAATCGTTTCCCTCCCTAGGATGTAATGATTACATTGACGACATGCATGCACAATGGAATACTTTTCTTTTTCATAAGTGGGAGACTTTTGGATTGTGTTGAAAGTGTCTCATTGTGGTAAGCACCGAATGCCCCCGCTGAGTAATAATTGCACCAATAGCATAGTCGGAGGCGTCTATCTCAATCTCAAATGGTTGTTACAGGTATCGTAATGTGAGCACTGGTGCGGAGTAGAGGCAATGCTTCAACTCAGAAAATACCTTTTGTTGGGTTTCAAACCAAAAAAACTTTGCTTTTGCTCTGCCCTTGGTAACTTGACTTAAAGGCCAAGTGATATGAGAGAACCCCAACATGAACCGGCGGCAGAAATTGGAAAAACCCCAAAATATTCAAAGCTCTATTAGAGTGGTTGGGGTTGGCCAATCCCAAATGAATTGTATCTTGGCTGGGTCCACATGCACACCCTTCTCATTAATGATGTACACCATATATTAAACTTGGATCATGCTAAAAGTGCATTTCTCCAAGTTAGCACACAGCTTGTGTTCTCGTAGGGTTTGAAGGACCTGCCAAATATGGTGGAGGTGCTCTTCCCAAATTTGGTTGAATATCAAGATGTCATCTAAATACACCACCACGAATGCATTGGTGAAGGGTCACAAGACGTATTCCATCAATCTAATGAAGGTTGCAGGGGCATTTGTCAACCCAAAAGGCATGACCAACCATTAGAAAAGGCCCTCCTTGGATTTGAAGGGATTCTTCCACACATCAGAGGGTTTTATAGGAACTTAGTGATAAATTGACTTTAAGTCAATCTTGTTGAAATATTTGGCCCCCTTGTGCTAGTCCAGAAGGTCATCAATCCATGGTATTGGGTACCTATTCGAGACATTGATCTTGTTCAGTGCTTGATAGTCAATATAAAGCCTTTAGGTCCCATCCTTATTTTGTACCAATACAATCGGGCCCCCACAAGGTGATGAGCTTGGCCTGCTGTGCTCTTTCTACAGCGATTCCTAAAGTTGCCTCTTGATCTCATCATTTTCCAGTACAGATCATTGATAGATCAGTCCATTGGGCAGTACCGCACCCAGGGTTAGATTCATGGATTGCTTGACCTAAGAATGAAGAGGTACCACTGTAGGTGAGGTGAAAATGTCCCTGTACTCCTCCATGACCTTGTCCATCTACTGATGTTGTGCAGAGGATCCCTCTCTGGAATCCGTGACCACAACCTTCTTCTTTCTCTAAGGGCGAACCATAAGGAAAATAAATTTCCTAGCCTAGGAAATGATCTTACTTCATTTCTTTGCAGTGATCAAAGAGATGGCGGTAAGCGAGGATACCTTTGTTATCCTATACAACTTATTGGCCAAAGTAATAATCATAGATTGAGGTCTAGACTCATACATAGCATGTTGCTTCCACAAGTATGGTTGTCCTAATAATACATCACAAACTTCAAGAGGAGAAACATCATGCAATACCTCATTCGTGAAGTGCTTGATGTTGTAGGAGATGTGAAAATTATGGTTGGCGTGAAGATCTAGTCCTTGGTGATGCCACCCGATGATGTACGACTCTGGATGTGTTGTAGTATTTAGGCCCAGCCACTTCACGGCCTATGCTGAATTGAGGTTCTTTTGGCTCTCGTTGTCGACGATGAACTACAACGGAGAACCCTTCATCCACATTTGTGAGTGGAAGAGGTGTTCCCCTTCCTCTAGATTTGTAGGCTCATTCTTCTAGATCTTGGTGGTGATCACTGTGGCACTGGGATCCGAATCAATGATATTATTCCCTTTGTCAGTCCCCTTATCAGGTTTTGACTCAAAGTCAGAACATGCATCTAATTCAGAGGCCTTCAACTCGGCCATCAGTGATTGCTTGGCCCGCCACTCACTTGTGTTGTGAGTGGAGCTCTTATGGAACTCACAACATTTTCTCGTGTCCTTCTTTATCTTCGTGGTGCTTTTCTTTGCTTGCAGCTTTGGCGGGTTGTCCTGGGTACCCCAACTTTGGCTCTGTCCTTTGCTCTGTGGTTTTGGGGTTCCTTTTCCTTGCGTCGAATTCACAGATCCAAAGTCTCGTTTCTTCTATTTAAACTTCTACTCAATCTTGACAATGTATCGGCACGTTGCACCGAGCAAGGAAATGTTCAGGAACTCCATCTCATCTTGGATGTACTTGTGTAGATAGCCACAGTACTTGAGTACCAAATTTCGCTCAGAATCCTTGATACCTAGCTTTGTACGAAGGGTGTGGAAAACATTTATGAACTCTAACACATCTTAGTCCCTTCCCTATCATAGCGTGGTCCACTTTATGTATTTATCTTCATAGCTCCTGACAGGGTAATATTGTCCCTTGATGATGTCTTAAAAAGAATCCCAAGTGGGTGCATTGAAAACAACGAGGGTTCACTCTCGTCCTTTTGTTCACAGTAGGTTTCCCACCAGTCCTTGATGTGTGGGGCGGCTTTAAGAAGTGAACAAGTAATATTTTCCTGATTGAAAAGTAATGAACTGAAAAATATCCTTCCAACAGATTTAACTACTTATCTATGGTGTTTGCATCTATCTGGACCTCAAATATGGGAATACCAAAGTTAAATTGTACCTTAAAAGGAGTAGTGCCTCTAGAGTGGCTATTCAGTGAAGATGTGTCGCCTGTGGGTAGTCGTTGAAGGATCTAGGCAAAGTTATCCATCATCGAATTCCTTTATCTCTTGGGGGCTTCCTCGAGCAACATTTTGAAAGGATCTCCTTCCCCCTATCCTTTATTTTCTTCCGCCATGGGAGGTCGTCAAGGTTTGCGAGGCTATTCCTGCAAAGGTTAAACCAGATTGAGCCCTAACTCCTTATACCCTGACCTCATTAGGGACATGCAAAGAAAAATAGAGAAAGAAAAGACCGCTCTAATACCACTGGTCCGAACTTAAACATGAATGCAACAAATTACAGATATAACCATAAATACAAAGATGCAACAGAAATAATACTTCTTTTCATTAATAGGAAAATATTGAACTATGCTTATAAACAAAATGGAAATAAATTTGCTCGAGCGATGGTAGCTTATCTCTGAGAAGAGATGTGGCAGATACATGCCTCTAAATTGTGTTACAATGAAGCTCAAGGACCTATTTATTATTGAGCAACAGGAGAAAACCCTAACCCCAGGATATGTAATGCCAAGAGTTTGTGTGCCCCGTTGGGGTTAGTTGGGTAGCCAACTTCTCGGGGTCGTAACTTGGTCATATTATCTTCGTTTGGCGCGTATGATACCTTATTGGAAATGTCTCTTCAAGTACTACAGGATTTACCGCAAGCCCTTACCAATGGCTATAGACTTGCAATGAACCTCAAAAAAATGTCGTTTAGGTGATCAAAACTGCCCCAGAAATTCAAGACTCGAAAAATTGCTAAAAATAGTATATGCTAAAATAAACAAGGAAACATATGAAACTGACTTAAGGTCTCGGTGGAATAGGCGAGTGGCCACCAATATCCACTTGGATCAAAATAATTCAATAAAATACCTTGTGGATCTTTCCAGAGAAAATAACCATCTATGACATAGTATTTAACAGACTTAAGTTTTAAAAACCTAGCCTGAGTTTTATTTTTCCCTGGTGGAGCTTGCAAATTTTACATAATATAAACTATATCACCATACCATGAAGAAACTTTGAAACAATCATCCACTGCTACAACTAATTCATCCTTTTTTATGTTTGATAACTCCATAGTCATATTGATCCCAAAATTTCCAAGATTTGTTTTAGTCATCAATCTAGCTAAGCCTTCTCCCTTTATTAATTTGGTGGGCTTGATTTCTATATCAAATTCCAACATTTTGGAAATCCATTTTCCCCTCCTACCATTTCTATCAGGTTGGATTAAAATACTTTTTTATTGCGGCATCCGGTACATATGCAATTATATGAGAATGAAGTACAAAAACTACGAAATCTTTGAGTGATTTAATTAATTAATATGCCTTTTTATCCATTATATCATATTTCAGTTCAGAATCCCTCAACGCTTTGTTGAAGAAAGAAATGGGATATTCCTGGCCTTCTGTATTTTTCTGAAGAAAAATACCAGACATGGTGTGTTCGGAGGCAAAAGAGAATATTATAAATTCTCTAGAAAAATCACAACTAGTGAGTAAAGGATCCAGACCCAGAACCTTCTTAATGTCATCAAAGGATTCTTTTCTTGATCATTCCATTTAATCCCATTTCCTTTCTTTAGCATGCTTGCGATCACCTTCAAAATTTCGTCAAAATTAGGACTAAACCTGTAAATTTTTTTACCTTACCCAGGAATGACCAAACTTCTTTCCTATTTCTCGGTTGTTCAATCTTTTGTGTAGCTAGTACTCAACTGGGATCAATATGAATGCCTTGTTTTGATACTATATGGTCGAGTACCTTTGTTTCCTTCATTAAAAAAAAAGATTTCTTTGGATTTAATGAAACTCCAAATTTTCTACACTATGTGAGTATTGTTCTCAAATGCTTTAGGTGAGAAGACTCAGATTTTGAGAAAAACGTAATATCATCTCAATATATTACAAAAAACTTATCTATTTCATCAAAAAATGTTATATCCATCGCTCTCTGGAAGGTGGCCCTGACATTCATGATCCCAAAGGGCATCTTCGAGTACATAAATGTACCCCATGATGTAGTAAAGACAATCTTTGTTATGAATATAATTTATAACAATTAGATAAATAAAATAAATATTAATATTAAATAATTAAATATTATTTAGGTTAAATAAGTCATTAATTAAGTGAACAGGCATGTCTAAAAGACATGCCCTTTCACGAAAGATCACCTGCTGAGGTATAAATGCAGGGCTTCATTGTAACTTTCAAATCATCTCATACATTTAATATATATATTAATAAATTATTATATTAAAACTTGTGAGTATTTTTATATTAAAGCTTTCAAGCTACCAGTCTTTGTGTTTCAGTTCTACAAGCTATCAATTTTTTAGTGCTACTTGTGCCAAGGTTTGGCAATTTAGGGGATTGACGCAATAGGTCAGCTATGATTTCTTTTCAACAATGGTATGCCACCGATTTTTTGTTTCCCCCGCTATCAAGCGGCGTCTCAATCAAGGGTCATTCCGCATACTATGCGTTGGTTCAATTGGCTCGATATATATATCTAGAGCTCGAGGTTCAATTTTTACAAGTCCATCTGCTTCAAGGGATAGACAAGAGACACCTCCCTTATCTCCAACCAACACTCCTAGTCCTAGAATTCCTGGAATTCAAGAGCCAAGAGTTGACTCTCCTACACCTTCAATTGAATTTGAACTAGGAGGAGACTCTTTCCTTTCTCCTACAAAAGGACCAATTGTAATTGAGGAAGTAGAATCATCTGAGGAAGAAGGAGAAATCCCTTCTCATTCACCTTTGGTAGAAGAACCAGAAGATTTTGAAATCTCTAGGAGAACCATCATGGTAGAGGAAGAAGTAGGTGGTAGAGGTATATGTAGAGGAGGAAGAGGAGGAAACAATGGAGGAGGTAGAGGTCCCATTGGAGGAGGAAATAGAGATGGCGATAACTCATTTGGGTTCCCTATCATTGATGAGGATTCCAGAGCCACCATGAAAAACATATCACCATCTGTCCTTCCTAA
>APFE031092347.1:4820-34003 GCA_000404065.3 Pinus taeda | reverse complement strand
GAGCGACATACTGCCAACACGACGATAATTACGGTTCCAAAATTTTCTTTTTCCCCCGCCATTTCTGGTGAGTACCCCAATTATTTTTAACAAGCTTGATGGGGATAGCATATGCTTGTGTTATAAGTTCGACCTTCGGTCGAATCCAACCTAGTAAAAGTTTAACGAGCCCTAGGGAGGAGAAGCTCAAGTTTCGTCATAATGACGAGTCCAATGTCGTCAGGGTTTAACGAGTCCGACATAGGTAAAACTCGGAGCCTTTTTCATGTTTAGAGAGTTTGAAAAAGACATGGAAAAGAAAACTCCAAAGGTCATTTTTCGTAGAGTTGTGTCTCTCGGGTCCGAAAATGTGTAAAATGATACCCGAAAGAACCGCTCGATCAAAACGACCGAGGAGTACTTTTCATGAGTAGTGATTTCGACCTGAAAAAGTAGAAAAGGGATCAAAATCACGTCGTTTCGTAACCATTAACGAGTTTGAAACGAAAAAAAACCCGGTAATCTTTTTTTTATTTTAACAGTCGATAAAAGAACTTAAAACGACCGCCCCTTAGTAACCGTTTAACGAGCCAAGAGGGACAACTCGGTGATCTTTTCCGCTTTAAAAGGTCAAGAAAAGAGCTAAAAGCGGACCATGAGTAACATTTTCTTATGTTTTACCGAGCTTGAAAAAGTTAAAAAGACGCTCGTTTGAACTGCATGATTATGGTTTCTCATTGTGTCTTGATATGCTTGCTGGTATGATGTGTTATTTACAAATTTCTCAAATGTCTATCTAATACACGATTAGCCAATGCATTGGATACTACGTTCAATTGTTGTGGAATATGTTGATATGTAATAAACTCAAAATTCCTTTCTAACAATTTTACACGTAAATAAAACCTTAGAATATGATGGTTTCTGATGGAATAATGCCTATTGAGTTGGTGGACGACAAGCTGAGAATCCAGGTTTACCACTAATGCCCGAATACCAAGATTAATTGCTTCAGTAAGGAGTTCGATTACGGCACAATATTCAGCGACATTATTCGTGGTACGACCCAAACAGACACCTTGAAGATCTATCAGTTCACCATGAGGATCATAGATCACCCATGCCGCAGAGGATAAGTTACGAGTACTGCGACAGGCACCATCAGCGAAACCAATATAAGGTGTATTAGACATCTGCACAAGAAGCGGAAAACACAATAAGCGACAAGCGACGATCGAGTCTATAAAAAATTCTAACACACATACACAACACACTTGCTAGAGTACATGTATATACAAAAAGAAGTGTACTAGCATCATGCATAGTACTTTTTCAAATACAGCCCATTATGAGGCTGCGCGAGAGGATTTCCTTCATAATCTATTAACTCATAGGCTCCTTTGTCCAAAAATTTCTTGACAATATAAGGGCCTAGCCACATGGATTCGAGCTTTCCTGGTCCTAACTTCTCGTTTGCCTGATCATATAGGAGAACTAAGTCTCCCTCATTGAAGGAACGTGGAAGAACAGTCTGGTCAAAGTGAGATTTGACTCGCCTCTTTTGCGTTTCGATGGCTAGATTAGCTAGGCGATGAGTCTCATCTAGACACTCCAAATAAAGGAGGCGTTCTTCTAATGGGGTAGTGTTCGGAAGCAGCTCGACAGCTAATTTTAATGAAGGGATTTATCACTCGATCGGAAGGGTAGCCTCTAGTCCGTAGACTAGTTGAAATGGAGTGAAACCAGTGGCATCCTTCACGGAAGTTCGATACGCCCACAAAGCAGGGAACAACATCAAATGCCAGTTAGACTTGTGCACACCAATGGTGCGCTGAAGCATAGTAACCAAGATCTTGTTGATCGCTTCAACTTGGCCATTGGACTGAGGGTAGTACGGAGTAGAACTATCGTGCTTTAAACCTAGCTGGGTTGTCAGTTCTGTCATCATATGATTCTGGAAATGCTTTCCATGATCAGTGACGATGGCTTGAGGGATGCCGAATCGCGAAATAACATGATTAAACAAAAATTGCATCGCTGTGTGACCGTCCTCATTTAGTGTAGGCATTGCCTTGGCCCATTTAGTAAAATAATCAACGGCAACGATGATGAACCCATGCCCCCCAGCCGAGTGAGGGTTACAGGTGACATAATCAATGCCCCATTTGGCAAAAGGGCCAACGGTAACAACAGGGTGCAACGGAGCAGCGGGTGCCCGCATCTTCCGTTGGAAAATTTGGCACTCGTGAGAGGAACGGACCGCCAGAATGCAATCCTTAAAGATGGAAGGCCAAAAGTAGCCAGCACGAAGAATTTTCTGAGCAGTAGCATAGCTAGACATGTGACTGCCACAAGCGCCTGAGTGGCAGTCATTCAGGACTCTCTCAGCTTCCTCGTGAGTAAGACAATGGCGGAGAATAGAGTCGACGCCGAGGCGATATAAAGTATCCCCAATGATCCGATATGGTTGGGATTGATGACGAATCCTTCGTCAAGCGTTGTTGGAAGTGCCCAGGTGGAAGGAGGACGTTTGCAAATATGTAAGAATGTCACCATACCAGGGGTCGAGGGTGCTGATGAGAAACAAGGTCTCATCCAGGATGTGATCTTCCATGTGAGATGGTGAAGAAGAAGATGGCAAAGAGCAAATTAACTCAGCGAAGACCAACGATTTCTTAGACTTGGTGGAAGCGAACTCCAAGTCAAACTCTTGGTGGATGACAATCCACTTAGAGTATTTGCCCCCCAGCAACTGGCGTGACAAGATATATGTCATGGGGTTGCAATCAGAAATCACCGTAGTAGTGCGCAGCAGAATATAGTGGCGGAAACGTTGGACAACGCAAACAGCGGCTAATGCCAACTTCTCGACATGTGCATATCGAGTTTCCGTATCAAGGAGGTTTCTACTGATATAATAAATGACATGCTCAGTGTCATCGTCATCAGTTTGGACAAGAACCATGCCAATAGTGGTGTCGGCAGCGGCTAAATATAGGATGTAGTCACGATGATAATTTGGAGGGCGAAGCAATGGCGCAGAGACAAGGAGACCCTTGAGATGCTCAAAAGATTCTTGAGCCACCGCATCCCAATGAAAAGGGACATCCTTTTTAAGTAGTCGCGTAAAGCCTTTAGCCACTTCGGCGTAGTTCGGGACAAAATGACGTAAAAAGTTCGCTTTGCCTTGCAAGCTTTGCAATTGTTGTAAGGTAGTAGGGGGAGGGAGATTCACTATAGCTTCGACTTTGAGGGGATCTAGGCGGATGCCCTCGTGGGAGATGACAAATCCGAGAAGTCGACCCGATTCTACGCAGAAGACACACTTATGAGGATTAAGCCTGATGTTGTAGTGTCGACAACGAAGAAATATCTCGCGAAGATGAGCACAGTGGTCTTTACGCTTAGCCGAATGAGCTGGAAGATCATCCACGTAAGGTTGTACAATGTGTCATGAAAAGCGTAAGACATTGCATGTTGGAAGGTAGCGCCGGCATTTTTGTGATCGAAAGGGAGCTTCTTATAAGCAAAGGTACCCCACGGACAGATAAAAGCAGTTTTGTGTTGATCAGCAGGAGCAATATTGATCTGGTTATAACCAGAAAAGCCGTCCATGAAAGAGTACATTTCGTTTCCCGCACACTCGTCAATAATATGATCAATGAATGGTGTGGGGAAATTATCTTTTGGACAGGCTCGATTGATATCACGATAATCAACACAAACGCGGATAGTTCCCTGTTTTTTAGTGACTGGGACAATATTGGAAACCCAATCTGTGAGTGGGATAGGATAAATAAAACCATCTTTAAGAAGTTTTTCTACTTCGGCCTTGATCGCTGCAGCCTTTCGAGGGTGTACTTGATGTAAACGTTGGCGAACAGGCTTAGCACCGGGGTATGTGATGATTTCATGCACCACTATGCTAGGATCAATGCCGGGCATTTCTTCGTAAGACCAAGCAAAAACATCGTGAAATTCGCGAAAAAGGTTCGAATAAAGTTGAATCTCCTCCGGAGTACAAGTGACTCCGATATGAACATGTTTGATAATCCCGGGTTTGATAGAGATGTCAATGGGTTGGGTTTGCGTGATGTTCGCCATATTACCTTCAGAAGAAATTTGGTAAACGTGAATAGGTGACTGAAGGAATTGGAATGGGGAACAAGGAGCAAACCGTTGAATAGAAGCTGGCTCATCCTGAGGGACAGAGAGCAACGAGGAACGATGATGGGTATCGTGCCAAGGAGGTTCCTCGAGAGACATGGTCTCTATAATGGCTTCATCGGAAGAGAATATTTCGCGTAAAGGATCCGAAGAAGTTTGATCTACAATCCCGAGGGATGGAGCGAGCGTGTGAAAAATTTTGCTCGAAAGAGCAAGTTCAGAAGCCGATGCAGCTACGATTTCAGCATAGTTGAGTTCGGCTGGGCTCAACAGCATCCTGTCGCCCCATGAATCTACTTGGTCGATGGGAGGAACAACCCATGGATCGAGACAAGTAGAGATCATATTGACGGAAGCGACATTGGGAGGTGAGGCTGGAAAAACACCCATAAGGGTAGGATCTTTAAAAAGTAGGATTTGGTGGTATGCTCCACAAAAGGAATAGTTCCTTCTGAAGAGGAAGCGAAAAAATTCAGCTGGTAGACCGTAATAATCTTCCCTTGGTGAGGGAAGCGAATGATACGAAAGTAAGATGAAGCAATAGCTTGCATCGCGTAAATCCAGCTGCGTCTGAGAAGGAGGTTGTAGGTTAGAGTAGCGTCAATGACTTCAACTTCCATCTCGACCGTTTTTCCTTCCAAAGAAATGGGTAAACGTGGGAGAATACCATAAGGACGAGATGCTCTTCCATCAAAAGCTTACAAGGTTGTGGGAGACTGACTCAACGTTGGAGAGCCAATAGCTTTCCAACAGGCCACAGACATGATGCAAGTGGAAGCACCTTCATCAATGACTATGCGATGAATAGTTTTCTTATCAATGACAACCTGTATGAGAAAGGCAATTTGGGGAGGCAGTCTCTGAGTATGGCGGTCTAAATCGAACGTAATCAAATCCGAATCTGCCGGATCTATGCCGCCGATGGCGGATAGAAAGGACTTCCTCTGAGAGGGGCAGCTCTGGAGAACTTCTAAAGCAGACATAGTCAACGGAGTCTGGGCTAAATCCTCAACGATATTATAGTGCCGAGCAGCACGGGCATTTGGGTTGTAAGAAGATTTCCGGAGTACTCCTTTTGAAGGGGGTCAAACAGGCACTTCAGCACTAGGTCTCTCGATGTGGAGAGGGCTTGAACTGAATGGAAGAGCACTGGAGGGAACCTCAGGCTCCTTGCTGGCAGATGGATAATCTTTTGTTCAAGTACTGATGTTAACAGGGACCGTACCCGCCATAAACACTTGGGAACCGAAGGAAGAGGGAGGTTGAGAGGGGTCAGTGACCATTTGGATTTGCTGTGAAGGAAAGGGTTCTTTAAGGACCGCAGGAACCCCAGGAGCGCCTTTCAACAAACGACTAACTTCAGACTGCTGGGGGCAGTCCTTAGTATAGTGATCCTCATCACAGATAAGACAAGGATACTTGGGTTTGCATTTGGCACTTTCCTCAGATTGAGGTTTAGGTTGATCCTGCTTAGGTTGTTCCGACATGTTTTTCCCTTTCTCTTTCTTTTTTGATTTCGAGGTTTTGTCAGTCTTGGTTGACTGAACGGCATTAACCTCGGAGGTAGATTTAGAAGGAGGTGTAACCTGGGAAGTGTTTTCATTTGGAGCATTTGATTTATGCTTCCCAGGGTTTGCGGAATTTTTCTTGGAGGATGAACTCACAGACCCGATAATGCCATCAACTGTAGGTGTTGGCAGGGCTTTGGATGTTCTAGGTCTAGGGGCATCAGGCAAATAATCATATAATGTACCTGACAGAGAATAAAATAAGTTAAGGTATTGAGCACGCGCGATAGCTTGCTCTTCAGTAACACACGCTCCCATTGCAATGTCCCGAGCTATTGGAGGGACGAACGAAGTCGTGAACCAATCCGTAAGAAGCTGGTCGGGAATCCAAAATTTAATCATACGTCTACACCGTCTCCATTCATGGATGTGATCAGAGATGTGCGTAGCGGTTGATTGTCGTAAGGATGTAAGGAGGTGCGTGCCCGTTTCATAACGAATGGGCAACTGAAAATGCGTAAGGAATGCCATAGCCAATGACTTGAAATCCTGAAAGGATCCGCGATTTAACTCAATATACCATTTAGCGGCAGAGCCGGTGAGAGTCCTTTGAAAAAGGCGAAGCCGAATTGAATCATCAAGCCATGAATTAGACGAGCACCATAGATGATAAGTCATGACATGAGCTTGCGGATCTTCATTAGCTTTGCCATCAAATTTCGGGCAATCACCAAGAATCTTGGTGGGAACCGGAGGCCAATAAGGATTATGAAGGATAGGGTCATTAGTTAGTTTAGACACATCCGGTAATTCGAGAGTCGCTAAAAATGGTAACTGAGGATTAAATGACATCTGAGGCTGCTGGAATGATGGGAAACCTGGGTTCCAACCAGGTGGTGGTGGCCCCCAAGGACCTTGCCCTGATAGATTTGCCCCCATAGTGTGTTGGGCATAGGGGTTAGCGTTTTGCCCCCCAGCATAGGGGTTACCAAACGATGCTGCAGAAGTAGCATGTGGTTGTTGATAATTTTGGTAAGGAGCAAACAGAGGTTGGCCTTGAGGTTGCTGGTAACCGTAATGCGGTGGGACCCAAATTGAGTTTGAGACCCCGGCTGAGTTTGATAAAACGTTTGAGATTGACCTCCAGCTTTCATTTGAGAACCAGATGGATTTTGGGATCCAACTTGGGTCCAGGAGCCAGGTTGAGCAGCGCCAGTAGATGGATAACCTTAGGCTATCTGAGTGAAAGGATAACCTTGCTGGTATTGAGGTTGACCTACCTGCTGATACTGAGCTTGGCCTACCTGCTGATACTGAGTTTGACCTACCTGCTGATGCTGAGGTTGGCCTCCCTGTTGATACTGAGGTTGGCTTCCCTGCTGATACTGAGGTTGGCCTCCCTGCTGATGTGTAGCAGAGGGTTGTCCTCCCATACCAGATGGTTGGGTTTGAGGATGACCAGTTTGTCCAGAAGACTGAGTATACTGGACAGTTGGTTGACCAATTGTTTGGGCAGATTGGCCCGAAACTTGGGTATACTGGACGTTAGGTTGATTCGGATTAACAAACGATTGACTAGTTTGTCCAGTATGGGAACCTTGCTGGAGACCAGGTTGAGCTTGTTGAATGGAAGGGTGGCCTGAGTTACCAGCAGGTTGGGTATGAGGAGTGAAAAAGGGACCACTAGAAGCAAAAGGATTTCCTTGGAAGGATTGTCCTTGTGGATTTTGCTGGTGTGGTTTGTTGGGTTGAGCATACGACGCTTGACCACCATGATAAGAGGTAGAACCCCAATCTATGGATAGCGGGACCGAAATCTCTCCAACTGATAGCTGACCTGCCCCAGTACCAAAGGGTGGTAGATACTGATCATACTGCCCCCCAAGTGAGACATTAAATGTAGGATCAAAGCCTGCAAATAGAGAGGACGAAGGTCGGCTAAAAATAGGCGTTGAAGAAGCCACAGATATAATTGGAGGGGTTGTCACTGAAGTAACAGTTGTACTGCGAGGTGGTGGAGTCGATGGCTCAGTATTGGAAAAGACGGGTGGCGACCAAATAGAGGTCGGAAAAGGAGATGATACAAAATCACGCAATGCTCTATAACCAAGAGGCAGTCCCCTGGTAGTAGCGGTCCTACTAACATGTGTAGACTCCATTGTGCTAGGGATTTCGTCCCCTGGCATGCCGGATTCGTCAGTAGTAGTAGGTGATGGATTTTCCATGTCGGAAGGAAAAGGTTTCCGAGGAGAAGTATATTCCCAAAAAGGGATACCGTTTTGAGAAGGTTACCAAATGGGGTTCGTATAAAACTGGTAATCCTCGTCGCCTGGAGCACGAGAGCTGATCGGTTGTATGCTTGGAACAATAGGGAGAATTTGACTCACAACCGGACCCTCGAAGGACGAGATTGGTAGTTCCGCCAGGATGAAACTTCACAAAATCCTAGGGAAACTAGCGAAACCAGTCCCTACGCAGACTAACGCAAACAAAATTTAACCGGGTTATGTGATCGTGGCCAAATTGATTTTAAGACACTTGACTTGACCTTTTCATTTTTAAAGAGTCGAGAAAAGGACGAAAAGATGACTCTAGTCTCCTTCGATTGTTTAATGAGCACGAAGTGACAAGCTGCTCACTTACACCTTTTCTTTTAGAGAGTCTGAAAAGGATCAAAAGTGACTACTCTAGAGAACTAGGGAAAAGGTTTGCCAAACAATCCGTAAAATTTCTATATACACCTTGGCAATCAGATGAACAAGGACATCACGTACTGCAGTGAATCTTCCCGAATGTTGTGTTCATTGCATTACGGTTTGTAGGGTGGCAGACTCAGCTTCCTATGGATCAAAGGTTGCAAGCCTATAGGGGTCTCCCAATATATACTCGACGATACGTGGGAGCACAGTCCGTATTGGTACCTACCGTTTCACCGTGGAGGAATCACCCAACCACTCAAAGATAAATTACCAGGTTTAAAGACGTCGGAACACGTCTCTAACCTAGACCTATAGGATGTGAGCATTAAGTTTAAATGGGTTGTTAGGTTCATTGAATTCATTTTACAGTTTATCTTTAATTAAGTTTCAGTTTTCGGTCTTACCGTATGTGGTCTCTTGAAATTTCCTAAATGCAACTATATGCGAAAATTGTATCGTTCCATTGAATGAATTCTATCTACAGAAGAGTTGAGATTTTCATACAAACAAAACGATCACAAAAATCGTGATGCAGCTAATAACAAGAAAGGAAAATATTTTTCTTTTTCTTTTTAAAAGCAAAAAATTAACACAAAATGCTAATTAATGAAAAGCAAACAATATTTTTTCTTTTCTTTGAAAATAGTATGATGCACTTAACAGATTTCAAGAGACATACACTAAACAGGTAATTCACTCAAAGAATCTAGAACCAATCCTGAAACATGAAAAATGACCTATTTACGCAAAGAAAACACCAAGACCTTCAAAGAACCATGTAATCTAAGTTCCAATGAAGTTAAGCAAGAAATAAACAAGCTAAAAGTGAGTTACTTGGAGCATATAATGCAAAACTTGTACAACTACCAGAGGAATGTGGGAAACAATCAATAAATCGACTGGATCAGGAAACCATAAATCTGACAGAAGGCTCGACATGCAAAGCCACGAAGGCTAAGATATAAAATCGATAGAAAAAGGCAAACAACAGAAGGATAAAAAGAATCGATGCGCAATTCACTTGAAAAGTGTGCAAATTTAATCCATGCACAAATGAGAATTCTAATTATGCACGTGTGATCTATGCAAGAGAATTCTCAAACACAAGATGATTCTAATGTAATCTAAGAAACCAGTCAAGTGCAAATCAAGAAAATTGGTGAGATTTCCAAAGATCAAAAAAATAAGAACCTCAAGGCGATTACACTCTACTCAAGGCAAAACAAAAGCAAAAAAGATGCAAAATGGTGAAGAACTAGCAACCTTCAAGAATGATCAAAGGAAATCAAACTAAGAATTTCTCAAAAGAGAGACTCAAAACCAGTCAAATAAGGGTCCAACAAACTTCCACAAGCTGCAAGAGATGCAAAAAGACACAAATCCAAGCTTAGAAGGCTGACAAACATGCTAATTGAAAAAATTAACAAGTCTGGCGCGACTGTCAGACCGCAACTCTCAATATAAAGAGATTGGCGCGGGTTGTCTGATAGCAAGAGGCGCCAACCAGCGCGACTGTCAGGAAAAAAACCGCGCTAATCATGTTTGCTAGGCAAAAGATAAACAGGTAGTCCCAGGCTTGGTTTACAGTATCTACAAAGGCTAGCAAGCAAGAGAAAACAAGAACTTCAACCCAGAAAGCTATTCAAGCTAGTAAACAAGAGAAAAATTGACATGCAAGGCAAGGATGAAATTGTTCAAATTGTAAAATAAACCGGAGATTGAATGAAGTGGCATTGATCTACTTCACTACTGCATAGCAGTAGTGTTTTGAAGGCTATCTGGCCGCGCTTCAGGCTCCGTCTACAGTTTACAAATCAAACAACACAAAAACAAACAACAGGCAGTTCCCCAGCGGAGTCGCCAAATTGTTGAATTGGTAAATCCCCTCTGCGAACAGAGGCGATCCCACTAGCCCAATACGGGTCTAGCAACAATCACACCACGCTACACGCAGGTTCCTAATTGCATAAATCAGAGATCGATCATGATGATCTTCCTGGAATCCAACGCTAGTAATTGAAGAAGACAAGGGTAGACGGACACTTGCACACGCAAAGAACAATACAAACACAAGCGTAAAATCCAGTATATGAAATTATATATTGGTCATAATAGATACAACTCAAATACCATTGAAAGACACATGAGTAGAACCATAATTATAGTCATCCATTAATCAGTAAAAATAGAGAAAGATTACAACCAAAGGTTCTGACGTTCAACCTCCTCTGACTAGGCCAGCAGCTAAATACGCCTTGCAAAGTGACCTCTTCCCTCTCAATATTTTGGCAGCATAACCCCTCTATAGTTTTCAATTCTCACTATCACTCCAGCATAATCTCAGTACTCACACTAGCTCTAGGAAAAACTAGTTGATTTAATGCAGGGGGACAGTCATTTATAGATGGAGGAGGAAGGAGTATGCATTGTATCAGGACACCTACTGAAGATTTAGCATTATCCAAGAATAACCATTGAACTTGGTTGTCATGGATAAAAAGATTACACTCGACCACTTCCATGAGATTTTTCCCTCAGAGAACTCCATGAACAAAGAAGAAAAAACATTGAGTGCGCGCTGGCTAAAAATCATAACCAAATTTAGGTGGCGCGGGCTTTTCTCTATGACAGAGCGTCCATGGGCGCGCCCTCTTTTGAGGAACTGAGTCATTGGCGCGGGTAAGACACTATGGACCCGTGCTAATGGAAAAAGGGCACTTTTTAGGGCTAATCTGCAAAAGGTGTCTTCAGGGAATTTGAAGTTCATACTCAGGAGAATCCAATGCAAGTGTTTTTTAAGTTGTGTCACTGGTCACAGGTCCATAAATGTGTCCTCCAATGTGCGAAAGCAAGGGTAACAGGGACGGTGACCAACGGTGACAAATTACTGCGTAACAGGCTATTTTGTTGAACACTCTGCTTTTAAACAATATGATTCCTTTTGTATTTTCTGATGTTGATATAAAAGGGCTTAAATTCTAACATTGTATGCATGTATTCACTTTTTTGTATTTTGGATGGTTGTAACTATAAACAACCATCCCCTCATGATTGTTTGATCGGTCTCTGATACGTAACAAGTCTCTGAAAGACTACAGATCTGGTTGTTTTCTTTTTGCGGGATGGTTGTTAGTCAAACAACTATTTTTTAATGCACTTTTGTGCATCTACAATATGTAATTTTCACCCTTTATTAATGAAAATTACTATTGTCCCTTGGGGAAAAAATAAATATTTAATATATATTATTAAAATTAAGATATATATAGATATTATTGAAATATTATATTATCTAATACTTTTGTAACATAATTAAAATGATTATATATAGCGTTGAGGGTCTAGTTACAATTGGTTGAGTTCTCAACGTTAAAACCACTTTTATTATTGAGAGGGTCACATGTTCAATTCTTCTCAACCACTTTTCAGGTAGGATTTGTCTAATACAATTATTCCATGGAAGTAGCAATCATCAATCTCCAATCAGTAATAATAATATTATTATTATAGTATTAACATCTAATACGAAAAAAATTATTCCCTTCACAGGTACAATGTTGTATAGTTTAAATGAGGAATTTACATTTTATTGTCAATATTGTCAACGTCTGTCATGAAGATCTAATACTACTTTAATTATATTATTAATATTATTATAGTAGTATTAATATATGATAAATTAGTATTAATATTATATTTCAATACTTTTATCGTGTATTTTATTATGAAGACTTTACAATAATATTATTATTAGGGTAGATCCATCTTAATTCTAGATTTTATCATGCGTCTACATAAATAAAAACTTTTAATCAAGTTTTGCACTCTAAAATAAGATTTATTTTTTCTAGATCCATGATAAATTCAAAGTTAATATGGATTTATTGATCCAGGTGGATATTGGTGGCCACCTGCCAAGTCCACCTGGACCCCCACCATTGTCTTTCTCAGCATTTGTTTCCTTAATTGTAGCACAACTTACTATTTTTAGCAGTTTTTCGGGTCCTGAACTTCCGGAGCCGTTTTGAGGCCCTAAACGACGTTTTTTGGGGAATCCGGGGGCAACATTGGTGAAGGGTTCACCAATGTTGCCCGTTCCAACAATGATAATGCTCGAATAGATCTTTCTAATGAGCTATTGTACACGTCAAACGGAGATCATATGCTAAAGTTACGACCCTGGGAAATTGATGTACCAATTTACCCAAAACGGGGCCAACAATTTGGCGTTTCATCTTCTAGGGGTAGGTTTTGGAATGTGAAGGGTTTTCCGTTGTTTCTCTACAATAAATAGGCCTTCGAGCCTCATTGTAACACAATTTTGGAACGGTTCAGAGGCATGTAGCCGCACATCTCTTCTCAGAGATAAGCTACCATCGCCCTAGCTGGTTTATTTCCAATTCTGGTTGTAAGCATATTTCGTTTTTTTCCATTAATGAAATGAAGTATTATTTCCACTGCATATTTGTGTATATTTTTATCTCTGTATTTTATTGCGTTCCTGTTTAAATCCAAATCAAACCAAGTCTTAGTCCATCCGGACGATCAGCTAAAAACCACATTCAGAACCAAATGGGGTACATATGCATATCAAAAGATGCCTTTTTGGCTAATTAATGTTGGCACCACATTTCAAAGGGCCGTGGATATTGCATTTAAGGAATTAGTAAGCAAATCAGTGGTGATCTACTTGGAGGACATAATAGTATATTCTAAAAAATGTAGTAATCACCTCAGAGATTTAAAGTAGATCTTTCAACGTTGTCAAAGGCATGGAATTTCACTTAATCCAAAAAATTCCTTTTTTGCATTAAGTGAAGGAAAACTTCTTCGATTTATAGTGTCTAAATCTGGAATCCATATTGATCCAGATAGGATTAAAGAAATTTATTAAATATCCTTACCACATAATAAGAAAGCAATGCAATCCTTCCTTGGTCAAATTACTTTTGTGAACATATTTGTCCCAGACTTCTCAAGAATTGTGTCACCATTACAAGAAATGATCAAGAAAAATTCACTCTTTAAATGGGGTCATGTAGAATATGAAGCATTCAATCTAATTAAGCAAGCGATTGTTAATGCCCCATCCCTAGCAACTCCAAATTTTTCCGATCCTTTAATTTTGTATACATTTGCCTCTGAGAAGTCATATGCTGCAATACTCACGCAAGCCAATCAAGACAAAGCGGAAGCCCCAATTGCTTTCTTTAGTTCAAATTTGCAAGGGGATGAATTAAATTATTCTGACGTTGAAAAACAAGCTTATGCTATTTTCAAAATAATCAAACACTTTAGACCCTTTCTTCTTAAAACCCATACAAAGATAATAGTGTCATTTCCATCAATAAGAAATCTCTTGGTACAGAAAGATGTGAGTGAAAAGAGAGCAAATTAGGTCACTACCCTACAAGAATACGATGCTGAGATCAAGCCAGCAAATATTGTAAAAGGCCAAGGCTTTTGCAGAATGTTGGCTTGAGCATCGCTTAAATCAGAAATACCATCTCTCAGTCAAGAGGTACAAATGTATGAGGTAAGCCTAAACGATATTGAATCGAGATATGTTGATATCATGTTTTATTTAAAAAATGGATATGCTCCTTCAAATATGAATCATACAAAGAAAAGATCCCTAAGATTGAATGCTAAGCAAAATCAACTTGTAAACAATGTACTTTTTAGGATGAATTATGATTTTATTCTTCTTCGATGCCTTGAGAAATCTAAACCTGAAAAAGTGTTGCAAGAACTCCATGATGGACCAGCAGGTGGACATTATGCAGAAGATGCAATAGCACACAAAATTTTGTGCGTAGGATACTATTGGCCTACTTTAATTAAATATGCACATAACTATGTAAGGAAATGTCAAGTTTGTCAAATTGCTACTGGAAGACAGAAGAAACCATCATTTCCATTGCAACCGGTTAATATCGACCAACCATTTGAGCAATGGGGATTGGATATAATAGGTGAGATCATTCCTCACTCTTCTAAATAGCATAGGTACATCCTTATAGCTACAGATTATTTTACTAAATAGGTAGAAGCAGTTCCTCTCAAGACAGCTAATGCTGAACATATCATCGATTTCATAGATCAGTTCATAATTACCAAGCTTGGTTTACCTTCTGCTTTAATGTTTCATAATGCATCATATTTTTCTGGAAATGGTATGACTGAATTTGCACTTAAAAGAGGTTTTAAACTTAAGTATTATGCCAATTATTACCCACACGGGAACGCGTTTGTTGAATCAACAAATAAAAACCTAATCAGAATCATTAAGCAAACTATTGATCGAAATCATAGAAATTGGCACAAATCTTTGATCTATTCTCTTTGGGTAGATCGAATAACTCAAAAGGCTTCAATTGGCACTTCTCCCTTTAATTTAGTTTATGGGAAAGAAGTAGTTCTCCCAACTCATCTAGCAATTCCTTCTTTAGCCTTAAATCAATTTATTGAAGAAACACCTTCTTCATCTTTGCAACTAAGACTATTGCAGATCCTTGAGCTAGAAGAGCAACGAGAACAGGCCAAAATTACCCATGCACATCGTCAAGCATTAGTAAAGGCTTCTTTTGATTCAAACATGGTATCTAGGAAGGATTTTCAAATTGGATATTCAGTATTGAAATGGGATAAGGTTCACAAAGAAAAAGGAAAACATTCTAAATTCCAATGGATGTGGCTTGGACCATTCCAAATTGTTGAAATAATAGGTCCATCAACTTGCAGGTTGCAAGATTTAGCAGGGAAAAGAGAATCTTTACCTATTAATGGGAAAATATTTAAAAAATACTTTCCATAGAAGATGACCTCTTCTATTTTTGTAAATTATTATTTATAGCTTCATTTTGATAATAAAATAGGTTGTAAATGGTTACTTTTGTATTTCACGAAAAATATTAGTGTCTCTTGTAAATTTTGTTTTTCGCTTGTATAAATAGAACTGATTTGAAAAATTAATCATTATTATTGAAAGATATAGTCAAGTGATACAAGCCTAAAAATTTTACTAATTTCAACCTTACAAATTTTGATTAAAAGCAACCTTTACTGGGAATTTATTTTATATTGGTCATGAAAAGCATCATTAACAAAAAAAAGGTTCTCTATAGAAAATTTGTCTTCAAAAACTCTATAATTGTCGTTCAGAGATATTCCTAACAAACCAATGACTTCCTCCCCACTTAGGGAATTATAAGTTTCAAAGAGTAATCCACCTATGCACTATAAACTTAAAGAATAAGAGGTCTCATCAAGAGTCGGCTTATCATGATCATAAAGATTATAACTAACTCACATTGCCAAGCTGCATTCCAAAATAGGGCAATGACTCAAGATTGTGGCAATCGAAAATAAGGGGTCTCATCACGAGCCAACTTGTTTAGTAAAGTTATAAATCAAGTGAATGGCACTATCAAAATTTGGCCACCAAACCATGAAATTGTTCTTTAAGAATTCAAAGAAAATGAAAGAAATAAGTGTGAATGTGTATTTATCTTTGAAACTTGTACACTTCTTGAAGTAGGACACTCGATCATTGCTGGGTAACAGGTAACCCTGTTGAGGCTACAAATGCCTGCTGATAGCAGAGGCTTTACCTACGAAAAATGAACATACTTAAAACTGATCCACAATGATGTCTTTGTTTTTATATTTATAAACCAAGTAGTCACTAATGTAAATGCAATGACTAGCTTTACGAAGAAAATAATCAGAATTAGCTCAGAAGGAACAAACTATTGTTAATGGAAAACAACATTATGCACTTTATATTTCTTTAATAAAGTTTGATTTTCCATAAAACTTTTATGTTTTAGAAGTTTTAGAAAATTCAAAAGATAATCAGAGATAACTCATTCTTTCTAGTGAATCAACAATTGTTGTGGCTAGCAACAACCCCCCTTTTATTTAGTATTAGTAATAACAATAAATAAATGGGGACCCTTCTAAAAATTAAAAACTAGCACTTAAGATTCCCTTTTAATAAAACACACTATCATAAACTTAGGAAAAACATTCGCAAACGCAAAATCTTAAGTATTATGAAAAATCTCAAATAAAAATCATTCTCTTAATGATGAAGATCACATCGCAAAAGGGTAACGGAGGACATCACATATAAAGAAACTGTCCAAATTGCGAAAACGTGATGATGCGAGATCGTAAGCCATACAGACTCATCGCATATCGCGGATTCCTTATATCGGAGCACCACCTAAGATAAAACATCTCAATATTGCGAAATGCGATAAAGCATCCCACAAATCACATCTCGCAGACGCATAATGAAACAAATGATTGTTAACCAAAAATGATTAGCGATATTGCGAAGCAAACCGTAAAATCGCTTTATCGTAGATCATAAGGGCTCACAGTTCGATGAAATATTTCTCGTCATCCGATACCGAGTTATGGGCATTAATGTCAACTTAGTGGTTTATTGATGGTTATTTATGAGAAATGATTTAGATATGAGGGAAAGGGTTATTTCATGTAGGGTGATATATTTGATGTGATTTTGAAATTAAAAGATTTCCCATCACATTATTACTTACCATCATTCATTATCTTTCTCATTGTGTCTTAGTTCTCTACTTGTGAACTTACAGGAGCAGTGCACAGAACGTGATGGGAAAAAAAGAAAAAGCTATGGTATCTAAAATAACAGAGATGACTCCATTATTCATGGACACCACCTGTACCAGAGAAGCAGGGATATCTACTTGGGAAGGCATGTATAGTCTTCTGGAGGAAGAAAACCTTAGATTCATGGAGGTTACAGCTACGACAGATGCACGCGGGTCATCCAAAGCATCACTTACAGAGCTTGCATGCTCATTCCTGCACCGTATCGTAGCAAGGCCAAAAATAATTCCCTATATAGATATGGTCAAATGAGTGATAGATGACGCTGATATAACAGACAGACAATTCAGGACGCGAAGCTAGGAAGTCATAGGATCATTTACCCCACAGAATTTAAGACGCATGTATCATTTACCAGAGCTGGAGGCTAGCTATAACAAGCAGTTCATGGAGAAATTTGCCAAGGAGAACGAAGATTTGTCGGAATGCACCAAAAGCTGGTTAGCAAAGGAAGAGTCGTTAAAAAAGGACAAATATGGTATGTACAGCAATAGTTCCCTCTCTTCTCCTTATTTTGTCGTTGCTGCAATGTTATGTAAGCTATTCAGAAAACCTGATATCAATAAGTTTTCATCCGAGTGGCTAACCCTACTGGATGCGGCCACAAATGCCATTATAATGGACTGAGCCCAAATATTGTCTGATAACTTAGCCTCTACTATTTGGAATTATCGGTCTAAAAGGACTCATTCTTAGAGGATTTATCCTCCTTTCTTTCTAGCTGCCTATGTCATGGATGCTATCTGTTTTGTTTCTAAATTTCGTCTCATGGGTTGGAAATGGACGGTACAGAATCCCTTACCCATTCAAGTCTACCATAAGGAATTGTGGGATTCTAAGTTCACCCCATATTTTTATAAAATCTTCCATGGAGTTATGCTACCCATTCACAAGATGTTGTATAATACAGATGCCTTGAGATTTTCTCCTGAAGCCGAAATCGATATTCTCCCTATGGGAAGATGGTTTGGAGAAGAATTTTTCACTTATATCAGAGTATTTGGAAGCATTGTCTCTCCTCATGTACTTCCCTTGTATGTTCCTGACAAGTTGATGGCCTAGGAAATAGCCTACCAAACCTGCGGGGTTGGAGGAATGAGCAGAGAACTTAAAGATAAGAAAAAGGCAATTTGGCCACAATTCCCTGTGGTCTGTGGGGCTTTTGCATTGTTTGATCTAGTTCATGCTTTCAAGGAAGTAGACAACATGTTGATTCTATTTTGTTTAAGTTCCTGGGGAGACAATTTGATCCCTTTGATGTGATAAAGAATTTTACCATGACTGTTAAAATAAAGGTGTTCACTAAGGAAGATTATCTCTTCGATGACATTTTCCAGTAGAAGAGCACACCCAAAGACATTTTACACTTGGCCCAAATCAAGTTTGGCCCGGTAGAGTTTCAAGAGTTTAACTCTACAGAGAACGGAGATTGACAAATCTCCCCTTGGACAAATTGCTCGTAGAACCAATAAGGGAACCCACTCCTAGCATTAGTATGAGTGGAAGCTCGGGGCTAGACAAGTCTAAGTCTAAGTCTAAAAGATAATCTCTAGAAAGGTCTAGATGGCTAGAGAGTGATCATAATAACAATGAAGGATCATTTAGCGATACTACCCAATCCAAGGAGAATCCTGAGCAGCAAGGGTTGTTGCAAACACAGGTGGAAGTTCCTACTCTTCTCATCCAACCAACAAAACCATTAAGAACAGAGCTAGAGAAAGAATGGGAAAACTTTAATGAATTGATCAACATAGGGGATCAAAGCGTGGAGACACCAAAGAGTTCAGCACAAAGAATCGCAAAATGGTGATTGAAACAGTTGTCAATGCTCCAGAAACTAAGGACATTCCCATAGCTCCGTCATCTGAAATCAAGCTAAAGATAGAGGAAATCCCTCCTCTAGATGTGTTTTATAGTCCGCCACACAAAGTTGTGGTCAGGAGACAAAGAAAGAAGTGAAAGCTAGACAACATCCTCTCACCTGAAGCAGAGTCGATGGATGTCCTTTGGCAAGACCCTACCACTGATCCGACAGAGAACCTGACTAGATTATCCCAATTCGCAGGAGCTTATGCTTCTTCTAATATTGAAAAAGCATCCGAAGTTCAAATTTTTCTTAAAGATAAAGAGGATAAAGTCATATTTTTGTAGCAACAGTTACAGCAGGCCAGCATTAGCCACGAAGCAAGAAAAAAAAAATTACTTGTAAAATTACAACAGGATTTCTAGCAAATGTAGCTGGGCTATCAAATCAGTCTAGCAAAAAAATAACAGAAATTACAGGCCACGTTATAAATGCACAAATATGACCCCAAAGTCGCAGAATTTGTCACCGAAGCCCTTGCCTTAAATGATCAACTCTTGCAACAACAGGAAACACTTTGCCAAAGAATATTGCAATGGAACTCTCACTGCGATATAAGTGTATTGGGTCCCTATAATACTAGTGATTACCCCATTACTATTGTAGTTATACCCCTTATTAATATTTTTGTGCCCCTATTGCTGCCATATTGTTATTACTGTGCCCCATAGAATCCATCTATTGTTATTTTTGTGGCTTTATATTATTATTGTTAGGTCGGCTGGTTTATATTGTGACTCCTTAGACTCCTATATATAGAAAGGAGGTTTTGTCATTTGAATCATCCAAAGAATTGTTCATTTATGTAATGTAAAGGAGGTTGCCCCCTCGAAGAGGCTGAATTCTAAGGCGTTGATCTATCTTTTCTATCTTTTCTTGAGCTGGTTTCATAACAACAGACAAAATAATCCTAGGGGCATGCAAACCTTTTTTATTTTCATTTTCTAAATTTTTAGCTTTTTTCTTTTTAGATTTTTAGCTTCTTAGGTTAGGTGATTGGTCCAACACACCATTCACCTTCGTTTGTGTTGTGGACGAAGAAAAGGAAGTGTTTTTTCTATTATGCGGATGAAACCATCCTACCTAACCTCAGTAGTTTTAAGCTTTTTAGTTTTTTTAGTCTTAGTTTTGTAAAACCCTAATGGTTATACGCGTCTTTCAAAAAAAGGAGTACCTTCCACTGGGATTAGGTTGCGCAAGCTTCCCTTGATGCTTTAAACAGATCCCTGATAAAAGCATCATTAATGTATGCTCCTAACTACCAAAAAGACTTTAAGACTTTTAGTTTCGTCTTTTCTAGCTTTTTTAGTTTTGTCATTTCTAGCTTACATAAAAAGAAAAACTAAAAGACCGAGCCTATGTTATAGCATGGTTCAAGCTCATTAAAAAATAAACCTTCCACCGAGCATGACTCCCCATGGTTCAAGCTTGTTAAAAAATAAACCCATCTTCGGTAAATAACCTTTGCGACTGCCATGCTATCAGCCTTTTGATTCTTGGTTGTGTTCCTACCATCACCTCCATTCTTTTGGCTGATCATACGCTTCCACTTGATTGTTTACCCTTTTGAGGAATAGCTGCGACGAGTGGTCTTGTTAGCCAACCTCTTCACATCGCCATGTTTTGAGAAGTTCTAAGATTACCTGGAACCAATTGCTACCCTAAATGCCACTCGTTCCTCAAAAATGAGTCTCCTTTAAACTCTTTTCAGACTCGTTAAATATGAAAATATTGTCGAGCAATTGGCCTTTCCAGCTCGTTAAAGTGATTGGAAGTGCCATCCCTCCTATATATTTTAATATTTTTCGCACCTGAGGGATTATCTCATGAAAACGTTTGAGCACTTGCATTTTCGGCTCGTTAAAGTGAATGAAAAGTCCTCTCTTTCATATTATTTTATCCTTTTTCGGACTTAAGGGATTATGCTATGAAAAAGAACTACTGGAGTTTCCTTTTCATCCCTTTTCAGTCTTTCTAATCATGAAAAGGACCGAGTTGTCCTTATCATTAAACTCGTTAAAAAAATAGCGACAAACCCGTCCAGGCGAGACAGGGTCCCCTTTTCATCACTTTTCAAACTCTTTAAACATGAAAAAGACCGAGTTACCTTTGTTTTTAAACTCATTAAAACAATAGCGACAAACTTGTCCACTTAGACAAGAACAAGTTTCACTGTCGCTAGACTCGTTAAAACATAGCGACAGGTTTGCCCGAACGGCAAATTATAGAACAAGCATATGTTATCCTCCTCAATCTTGACAAAAATAAAGAGGTACTGGTCAGTAATGACCGGGGAATAAGGGAAGAAAAATTGAAGAATTTTATGGTAGTGTTGATGCCTCGAAAATCGTTGCATCGACATTGGGGGAAACCACCCGGTCCGGACCTTAGTGCAGCTCCTTTTCCGTTTGGTGTAGTGGCTCCGATTGGGGATAATGGGACCAGTTTCCCAGCAATAGATAAATGGGATGAATGAATACTTAGTAGCGATAGGTGTATGACTAAAACTATTAATAGAAATGTAAATAAATAAAATTATCCCGGGAATCTAATTGAACTTCTAAAGCGTAGCTTTTGATGTTCTATATTCTAAAAATACAATTATATAGATAACCGCATTCTCAAAACACAGATATTGAATCATTCAAGATTACTGTACCTAAATAGTTAAATACAGTGATTAAAGCAATACTACAAGACTTTAAAGGTCCATACCATTAATGCATACATGATTGAAAAATAAGGCATATCATCTGAACACCCAATAGTGGTATGAATAAGATTTCTTGTTATTACGCATGCAAACAACTAATGATAGCAGAAAATAATTACACAGTGAAATCAAATACACATAATGGATTCAAACAAAGGATAGAAATACCATTTGATTTGCAAACCACTCCCGATATGAATCTCTATGTATGACTTCTACTTCAACGCATAACCATCTTTGCATCAACGACAATAGTGCACAATTGAATCAAGAAACTTCTCCGTTAAAGTAAAAGCAGGTGGTCGAGTTTCATAAAAGAATAGAGGCTGAAGCACAGTAGTGCAAACTTCAGTCTGTTAAGTCTTATACAAAATTTTACGACCCTTTCTAAATGCATGAAATGGTCTATAAATACTATACTAATCTAAAATATCTATCAAAACAGAAAAGCTAACTAATCTGATGTCAATAAATTTTAATTCCTATTCTACTGGCGATCGGAGGAGCTGGACGATGAATCACTCTGCTGGCTTCTTTCCTGTGTACCTGAGTTGATTGATAGCGAGCATTGGCTCAACTTCAGGAGGTTTTTTGAGCCTGGAACTGAGCTGGGCAGCATAGGTGGAGTCCTGGATCTCGGGGATCATATATTGCATGGCATCGGTTAGGCACTTGAGAGCAGATCTTTGTTTATGCGGCTTGATTAGAAACCGCCAATATGCATCCATGTCTAAAGATTTAACCGCGGTAATCAACCCTGCTCTGTTTTCTAACTCGGGGTAGCATGTTTGTTCCAATGTATATGCAGCAGTAATTTTGCCCGGCGTGCATTGGGAAGTAATATTGGCCAAATATAGAGTATCATTTACTAGGTCGGCCAAATTACCAGCGGTTAATGTACATCTTGATGTTGCCCTTTCTGCTTTTAATATTTGTCCCTGCCATTCTGTAAACAATATATTTTTATGGACTTCCAATATCCGAGGTGGATTGGCTTGCTTACCTGACTTTGAATCTTGCCATTCAAGATAGCTTGAGATATCTTCTTCAGCCTGATTATACTCTGCTCTAATCTTTTCCACCTGATCGCTTACAGTTGTAGCCAACTCACAGAGTGGTTCTGCCTGAGAAAGGGATTGTGCCAAGAGTTTAACTTGAGATATAAGCGCTTTATTGATTATCATTGCCTCTTTTTTGAATTCTTCTATTTTCGCATCTCCCCTGGTGGCTTCCAACTGTGCTGCGATTTGAGCAATGTATTCATCTTTAGCTTTTAAAGATTGCTCATTTGCTGCCTTAAGCTGCTCCAATGCCTCTGTCAACTCGTTCTGCTTTTGGATGGCTGCCTGAGTGATCGACTGCTTCTCCTCCTGCCATTGTTGCATCAATTGGCTATTGATTCTCTGTTGTTCCGATAGCTGCTCGTTGATGCGCACTGTCTCTTGCTGGTGTCCCGTTGATTGCTGCTCAGCTTGTATTATCCTCTGTCTGACATCTGCTAATTCCGTTTGAAGATTCAAAATCTCCTGGTCCTTTGTCTTTAAGAGAACTGTTACCTCTGAGGCTTTGTCAATAGTGGCAGCCGAATAAGCTCCCGCGTATTGTGACAACTTGGTGAGGTCATCAGAGGGATCAAATTTCTCTCTCCAGACTATATTGCCCGTTAATGATTGTTCAGGAAGGAGGGGAGGTTGATCAAGCCTCTGCCTTTTCCTTGATCTCTTTACTACTGCTTTATGCTTAGGGCTGTAGAAGACGTTCAGTGGAGGAATGTCTTCTACCAGGAGGGTGATTTGGTCACTAGGACCTTTTGGAATTATCTCTACGTTCATACTTTTGGGTGTGCCGGTGGTTGTACTCAATACCTGGGATGAACCTTCTTCTGTATGCCGCTGCTTCTCGGAGTGTCGGTATTCTGTGAATCCTTGGTCCCGCCGATAATGGTACTAAAATGCTGCCATTCCTTTTGCAGCTCGGGGTCTGTGTCGGTACCTTTATTAGTATCGGGGGTATTCTGCTTGGATTGCAAGTCCTTGAGCAGTTGTTCTTGTTTCTCCTTCTCTTGTTGTTCCTGTTCCTTTTGCTGTATTTGTGCCTGCTCCCTTCTTAGTCTGTCTTCCTCTTGCTTCCTTAAGCGTTCTGCTTGCTCTCGTTTTAAGAGTTCTTCTTTTTCTTTAGCTGAACGCTCTGCCTGCTCTTTTCTCAGTTTATCTTCTTGGTTTTTCTTTGATTGTTCCTCCTGCTCCTTGGTTTTGGTTTTCATTGTAGCAGGGGGTTCTTTCTGTCGTTGCTTACCAGGCTCGCTTGAAGATGACGTTTGGGTTGGTATTATTAAGTCCAGGGGCAGAGTTTGCAACCTCTGCTGCCTGAGTCTGTTGAATTCTGATAGCCCTTCGTCATTATACCTTGTTTTAGCCATTTCTCTGGCTTGACCAATTGATTCTGCTGAGGTAAATATATCATCAAAAATGTCCTCTTTATGCTCAAATGTTGATAATTTAGCATGTTCAAGAGCGGCATATGCATATTTCCTAGGGTCATATGCTCTGTTTGGGAGTATAGGAAGACGTAGGGCTTGAATTTTCATGGCTTCCTTTTCTGCATGTTTTAAATCATGCAGGGTGAAAACCCCACATCTGAAAGGAAAAGTTGGCCAGCCCCTTTTTTGCTTATTCCTAAGAGTCTGCGTGGTACTTTTAGCTGAGAGTTGATAGACAATTTCTCGGGCTAACAATTTATCAGGAACGTAAAAGGGAAGGACATGGGGATTGGCTTCACTACCAAAAACTCTAACATATGTAAAATGTTCTTCACCAAACCAACTACCTACTGACGGCAGGTCAAAAGAGGCTAAGTAAGAAATTCTTGGGATGGGTTTATTAAAAATGGCATAATAAATCGGAATCATAAAACCATTACAGATACTATACAAGTGGGCTTTGTGAGACGACTTCCACATCTTACGATGGTAAATATGGATGGGGGAGGGGTCCTGTGCGGTCCACCTCCAGCCGAGAATGGGAAATTCAGAGTTAAAACATAGGGTATCCAAAATATAAGCACTGTAATAAAATGGGGGGATTATCCTTTCGGCAACTTTGGTCTTATTCCTATATTCTTGGATGGCTAGGGCAAGCTTATCTGAAAGGATGGTGGCCCAATCCATAATCCAACTGTTAATTGCCGCCTCCATGAGGGGAACCATTTCGATAGTAAAATTGGTGGAGTCGTGAAGACCCCATAATCTACACATCATTATAGCGGCATAGCAATATGGCGAACATAAGGAGTCGACTGAGTACTTACCGGAGGCTTCATGCTTGTGTTTAGCTGGATTCTGCCTCCAATCCTTGATAGGCTCGGACTCAGTTTCATTCTCACTCGCGAACTTCTCGAGGAATGCCTTATTGTAAACCTTCTCCGACATAGGCAAATGATACATTTGCCTCAAATCCTCTGGCTTGAAGGACCCAAAGATCCTTCCATCTTTTGCAATGAAGGTTCTGTCTTTGATAGGAATTTCTTCAATTGCCCATTTGATAGCATCAGTGTAGGGAAGCATTTGCTCTCTAGCCGCTATCCTATGTAGGAAAGAGTCGGCCAAGTCCTTGAGAGTGCATTCTGATCTCTTGGTAGAATCTGCGGTAGCTTCCTCTACCACCTGCTCAGGCTTCTCGGCTTCCAGCAAATCATAGGTTCCTTGCCAGGTAGTTCTGGTGAGTCCGGTGCATGTTGTGTCTGATATCAATCCCTTCTTACTGGTCATGATTGGTTGTGGGGTGGACTGTGATTCAATAGCGCCTGCAACCTTCTTCTGCTTCTTTCCCATAATGCCTGAAATGCTTTGGCAAATCTGTAATCTGCACAGAAGAATGGTTTTGGCGTAATACTGAGATAATAATAAGACTCACAACTGAGAGAGAAATAAGAAGAACGTCGATATACTTGGCCTTTATTAAAACAGCGCGGATATGATCTATAGGCAGATTTTGAAAAGATGGGTTCATTAAGGGGCCGTATATGATCTGCCACCTTATAAATGCTTACCGGTGCAATATTTGCCTTAAGATCTTTTAAATGATGCAATGGGCGTACCGGCGGCCGAGCAGGAATGATTATGCCTTAATTGTCATTAATTCTAGCTTTCCAATCATTCTAACGGCTTTTCTTGGAGAACTGTGCCTTATCTTATCGGATCGGGGAGGGGCATGAGAATAGTTTTAACAATGTTTCAACCGATGCCGATCGCCGATTGCCGATATCGAATTGGGGAAATGCTTGTGCGCATTAAGTTTTGACAAGAGAAACCACTGATCGCCGATTGCCGATATCGGGTCGGGGAAACATGTATGAGCAACACTTGATATACGAAGGAAACCGCCGATCACCGATATCGCCGATGGCTTTATCGGGTCGGGACTTTATCGATAGGCATGATAATGGTGTTCAAGAAGATGGCCAATTGCCGATATCGCCGATAGCTTTATCGGGTCGGGGCTTTGGCCGATGGGCGAAATAGTGATGCACAATGAAATGCCGATGACCGATATCGGGTCGGGACTCTGGCCGATGGGCGAGATAGTGATGCACAAGGGAATGCCGATGGCCGATATCACCGATAGCTTTATCGGGTCGGGGGAAAGCCTTTTGTTTGCTTGATGCATACATATTTTCTTTATTTCCAATGTTTTAAAGGGATATCGCTTTTCTTTGATTTATTGGAATTTATAAAGTAAGGATTATTGACATCAATTTTATTTTGAAAGGGACCCATTTCATATTTTAATAATTTTGTGAATAATAATAAAGATGAAATGGGGGGTTGTTTGCAAGGCACAATAGAGTGATGAGAAATGATGAAGAGGGATTGAATGATGATGCTAGGGCTCAAAGGGAGTAGTGTAGGTTTGTGAAAATGGAGAGGATGCTCTATTTTTTTCTCTCAAGAATGAAATGGGATGGATGAATGATGAATAGGTAGTGAATATGAAGTGGATGGAGGGCTTGGAGTGTTGTGGTGACTTGGCCTTTGCAAAAATTTCTTCTAACTAATATCCTCCTTCCTTGAAATCATCACCCTTCATAATTTGACTTTTCAACATTGCATGAGTGAAGGAGTGAGCTGAAATTAACTAGTTGAAGGTGGCTGAGACCGCGGACCCATCCTTAGCTTATAAAACCTCATCTCTCATGTATTGACAACAAATTTCTAACTATAATATGCTCAAGAGAAGAGGTCAAGAATATTTCATATTTATACCTACCTGATGGTTGTTGGAGAGACCTGATGTTGCTGCTAAGCTCTGAAGGAGCTTCTTTGACCTCTGGAACTCCATGTTGAAGCTGATTGCAAATCTCTGGCTACTTCATCATCATATCCCCTCAATTTTTCAAAGAAACCCATCCAATTGTGCCTTGTGAATATCTCTAGTATAGGAGGGTGCAGATGAATCCTCACTGTGTTGATGGAATCCCCCTCCTTATCATTGCTTGATGAAGCCAACCTCTATTTTTCCCTTTAAAAACTGCTCACTGTCAATCCTGTAGGTGTTGTTTTCTATCCTGTAGGATCTCATGGAATCTTGTAGGGTTTTAGGACAACGACTTGTTTTGTCCATTTCTCCCAAATGGTAGAATAGATTGACCTGAAACTTTTTGAGCATGTTTCCATCATCATTATGCACCTCCCCAAAAAAACAGTTTGGTCAATGGATGCACAGATCGCGAGAAAAACTAAAAATGGATGAAGGTGTTGGAGGTCTATTTCTTGGAAACCATGCACTAGAATCTGTTGAGATTGGTTGGGCATGTTACATCATCCATATGCATCTCCCAATGAAATAACTTTTTAAATGGATGCACAGATATTGAGAAAATGCAATAATGGATGTCGGCGATGGAGACTGATTTTTCGAAAACTATGTAGTGGAATTTGTTGAAATTGCTTGAGCATGTCACCACAATCCAGATGCATATCCCCCTGAAACATCTTGGCAAATGGATGCATCATTTTCAGGTTATGGCAAAAAAAAATTTATGCTCTATGTAGTTTTGTATCATGTAGTAAAACAGAGCATCCTGTAGTTTTTTATGATAGCGAGCAAACTGAATGGTAGAAGCTTAAGAATGTTGGGTGGATGGTGAAAATATATGAGAGTGATGGATTAGCATGGCTTTGGTCTTGTTGGAGCATTTGAGAAAAGGAGGAGAAGTTAAAAGTTGACTTATTTTGACTAAGTTTGACCAAATTTCCTTTCAGTACCAACTTGTTCTTGTTTCTTGTAGATGTTGGAGAGTACATGCATTCATCAGAGATATACAAAGAACATTTTTTTCTTTTTTTTTTTTCCTTTTTTTTTTTCTACTAGGACTTCTAGCCGCCTCAAGGAGGTTTTCAACTAGTAGGTCTGCCTAGGCGCCTCAAAGGAGTTTTTCACCTAGGATCTTTTCTTTTTTCCTCTTTTTTTTGTTTTTCCTATCCCATTGACCGCCTCATGGAGGTTTTCAATCAATGAGCCAACCTGAGGCACCTCAAAGGAGGTTTCACCTGATATTTTTATTTTTTCCTCTTATTTTTCAAATTTTTTTTCTACCCTACTTTAATTGAAAAACAAAATCACTTTCAAGTATAAGAATACTTCCAATGGAGCCATATGCACATCAAGATGATAGACAAAATGATGTGTAGGCTTGAAATGTATGCTTTAACATGTACTTGGACTTCAGAGACCAAATGATTTTACCTTGATGATATCAGGCACAATTGAAGAAGAGAGTATTGTTGCAACTTAGCGACTGTCTGGAACCATATTTCAATATAGTCGTGATGCCTCTGGTCCACTTGCTGGTTTGAACCATCTTGGATGTCTTCTTCTATCATCACCTTCAAGTCTTCCTCTTTTTGCTGATTGATATCTTGAATACGTGGAGGATTTGATGGTAACCACGAGGGAGCTTTCTCAATCTTTGATTTTGATGTTTGTTCTTCATCAAGTGTAACCCATGATTATTTGATCTTCTCTTTCGAATCTTCTTCTTCTGGATGTAGTCCTTCAATGGTATCAAAAGAATCTCTTTTTTGCAATACTCTTCCTGAGCTATGGTGAATACCATTGAGCTCAAGAGGAAATGTTTGGAAGTTTTGTACCTCATCATTCTCAGTGGGTTGAGCTACTTCAATGTGTGGGTTTGGAAATGGTGGTACAAGTAGTTGAGTGGGAGGTTATATTTGAGATGGATGTGGATGAGGTTGTGGTTCTGGTGGAGATGAATGGTAGGGATAACATGGAGTTGGGTATGGAGGATATTGAGGAAAGTATTGAGGATATTGTGGATGGCTTCCATAAGTTCCTTGCCAACCTTGTTGCCAAGATTGGTTTGGGGTTGATATGGCTGTTACACTGAAAATTGTCACCTTGACTATCTGCAGTCTATGTGGCCTCATCAATAGCCACATTGTCCTCTTTGTCAAGCCCCATACCTCTGCTCTTCATGTCAAAACTTCAAAGAGAGAGAAAGTCACTTGAAAACATGTTTATCTCTGGGTACGCAGGTTCTCTCTACCTTGCCTGCGTGTACGCACTCCAAATACC
>APFE031092339.1:33594-47781 GCA_000404065.3 Pinus taeda | reverse complement strand
CCAACTTTTCAACATAAGAGTACTTGCTTTCTGTATCATTAAGATTACGACTTAAATAATATATAGGATGTTCAATTCCATTATCTTCTTGCACTAAAACCATGGAGATGGTTGTATCTATAGCGGCGAGATATAGGTTAAAGTCTCTCTGATAGTGAGGAGTGTACATTAATGATGCTTTTATCAGGGAATATTTTAAAGCATCAAAGGAAGCTTGCGCAACCTGATCCCAGTTGAAGGGTACTCCTTTTTTCAAAAGACGTGTATAACCTTTAGTGAGTTCAGCATAATGTAGAATGAACCTCCTCCAAAAGTTAGCTTTCCCTTAGAGTCTCTGAATCTGAAGCAAATTTGAAGGTGGAGGCATGTCAAGGATTGCCTGAACCTTAAATGGGTCGAGTCAAATTTAGACCTTAGAAACTACAAAACCAAGTAATCGACAAGAACCAACACAAAACACACACTTGTGCGGATTGAGTCGTATCTTTGTAGTGTCAAAAACGTAGAAATATGGCTCTCAAATGTTGTGGATGATTAGTCCGCTTTCGTGAATGAGTCAGTAGATCATCGAGATATGGTTGAACGATGTGTTTGATGTCATGGAAGAGGTAATTCATTGCCCTCTGAAAAGTCACCCCTATGTTCTCCAGACCGAATGGTAATTTACGATATGCAAATGTGCCCCACAGACATATAAATGTAGTTTTTGATTGGTCCTATGGGTAGATATTAATTTGATTGTATCCAAAAAATCCATCCATGAATGAAACAATTTCGCATCTAGCACATTCATCAATAATTTGGTCGATAGAGTGTGTAGGATAGTTGTCCTTTAGACACGCTTGATTTATATCCCTATAATCGACGCACATTCTAATTGTTCCTTGCTTTTTCATTACATGAACAATATTTGATACCCAATCAGTGAGAGGAACAGGGTAAATGAAGACAACATGCAAGAGTTTTTCAACTTCTACTTTAATGGCAGCACTTTCTTCAGATGGACAGGTCGAAGCTGTTGTCATTCTAGTTTGACATCTGGATACATCTTGATTTCATGTTCAACAATTCTCGAGTCAATGCCTACATTTCTTCATATTACCATGCAAAGACATCTCTAAATTCATGAAAGAGAGTGCAATAAATCTCTAGTTCTAATGGAGAACAAGGTTTGCCAACGTGAATAGTTTATACAACATTAGGTTTGGTCGAAACGTTAATGGTCATAGTTTCTTCAATGTTGGACAGATTTCGCTCGAAATCCACTATATTTACAGTATTTAATAAAAAATCAAAAACTGAAGGATGATTAAGGTCGCTTGAATAATCTTCATTGTTATATTGAAGGCGGGAATGATGGTGGTAATCTTCCCACGACATCTCTCCTATCATCATTGATTGGGTGATTCCTTCATCTACAGAATGTATACGATACCAAAGATTGGAAGAGGTACCATACTCTAAAGACCTATCTATCCAAACACTCATTGAGTGTTGATTCGGGTTTGCCGCCCAGGCCTAGAAAATTGATTGCTACAAAGATTCTATGGGGCTTGTTGGCAACACCTCACGGTGATCCGCATTACCAAAATGGTCAAAGTTCTTCTTTATCTCAGATGTTGTAGAAGATATCATATTCCAGGTTTCTATTGTGGCCACTTCCGCAAGACCAGATGGAGGTGGGAGGGAAAAAGTACCCATTAAGGAAGGGTCTTATAGGATACCTACTCCAACATTTTGAAGTGATTGTAAACTTCCATGGATCAATGGAATGCTTCCAATAGCTAGTGAACTGTTAGGAAAAAAGGCTAGTTTGTCAACAACTGTAATTCCACCTTGGAATAGAAATGCAATCTTTCTAAAATATGTAGACACGACGATAGCCATAACATAAATCTAGGGTCCTCCCAGTAAGATATTGTAATCAATGTTTCCATCAATGACCTAAACTTTAATCTCTACTATCTTGCCCCCCAGTTCAACTTTCAAGTTACTTAAAATACCATACATAGCTTATGTTCTTCCATCGAATGCTTTTAATGTCATTGATGATCATGACAAGGGTGGTGAACCTACAGTTTTCCAGCAACTCATTGACATAAGACAGGTAGATGCCCCCTCAACAATGATTGTTCAATGAACATTTTTATTGAGGGCTTTTACCTGTATAAGGAAAGCGAGTTGGGTTGGTATCTAAGGTGTATTTCCTTTATGATTAAAGGCCACAAGATTGGAATCCGCTAGATCAATCCCACCTATTGCTGATAACAAAGCCTGCTTTTAGGAGGGACAATTTTGCAGTACCTCAAGTGTCGACATAGCAGATGGCGATTGAGCCAAATCCTCCACTATATTATAATTCTGAGTAGCTCGAGCATGAGGATTAAATGTTGATTTATGTATGACTCTCTTTGGTGGATTTATGGTTAATTCAGGAACAATGGGTGGAAAAACTTCTCGTGAAGTCATTATCGAACCACTAGGTTGATTTGTAGCCTGGTTGTTTTGATGCCGGTGGATTCCCATAATCTTTATTCCTTATTGATATCAAAGCATCATTTTTCTTGTTCGAGATGGATAGCATAAGCACTTGGGATGTGGAAGTATGATCGATAGCAACCAAATTAGTTTCTAGGTTCAGGAACGGATCGGTCAACACTGCTGAGGTACTTGAAGCCTTTAGAAATTTTGCAACCTCAACTTGATGTGGACAATCTCTCGTATAATGCTCCTCGTTACATATAAAACATGGAAAACGAGGAGGTTTCTTTGGCCCAGCAGGGTTCTCAGAAGAGTTTTTAGGAGTTGAATTCTCCTGTTTCTTATTATTACTTTTCTCTTTCTTCTTGCCCCTCGGTTGCTTTGGATTCTTTCCCTTGTCAGATGACATGGCATTAATCTCTGAGGAAAGAGGTTTGTCATTTGCATTTTGACTAGAAATAGCCAGAGCTTTACCAGATGGAGCCCTTGCAGTTTGCGTGCTTGCGGCACCGATCACACCGTCACTAGCATGAGAGTCCCTATTCGATTTAGGAGTGGGTGGAATGGAAAATTCTGGTCTGGGAGCGTCAGGAATTTTGTCATAGAGTGTGCCAGACTAAGTATAGATCAAGTCTAAAGATTGGGCATGAGCAATGACTTGCTCTTCAGTGACAACTCCTCCTTTCGCTACGTCCTCAGTGATAGATGGCAACAAGGACTTAATAAACCACTTAGCTAAAAGATGATCAGGAACATACGTCTTTACCATTCAACGACAACGTCGCCACTCATGAATATGATCAGATATGTGAGTGGTTGTGGTCTGTTTAAAGTTGGTAAGGAGTTCTGTTCCCATTTCGTACCTGATGGGTAACTGAAAGTGGTTTAGAAAAGTAATTGCAAGGGTGCTGAACTTATCAAACAAAGCTCTAGGTAATTCAATATACCATTTCACTGTCGAACCAGCGAGTCTTATATAAAAAAGGTGAAGCCTAATCGAATCATCATTCAGGGTGTTAGATGAGCACCACAAATGAAAAGTCACCATGTGATTCGATGGATCTTCCCCTGGATTTCCATTGAATTTGGGAATATCAGAGGGAAGTTTATGAGGAATAGCTAGCCACCAAGGGGCATATGCAATTGGATAATTTTTGAGCCAGTTCAAATCTAGTAATTCTAAAGTTGCTACAAAAGGCAATTGTTGATTTAGGTTAGGTGAAGCATACCCAAGATAAGATGGAATCGCCTGAGCAGTAGGTCTTTGCATACCAGCATAATGTATCTATGTTGGTAACTTTGATAAGGTTATTGGACATAACCAGTATAGTCTGGTTGGTGATAACCGTTTTGAAAATGCGGATGTCCATTACCTACAAAGCCTTGTTGCTCAGGCCCTCGGTAGGCTTGATATTGACCAAATCTAGTTTGATCTTGTAAACCAAGCCCAAACTAAGGTTGGGTTTGTTGGAATTGTGGTTGTTGGTATTGTATTAGCCATGGTTGTTGGACCATTTGTTGTTTCCCAACACTGGAAGATTGACCAATATGCGGATTGACAATACCCGTTTGTGCATGAGTCATTCTAGATAAGGAAGCACTAAGCTAAGGTTGTGATTGAGCCATAGAGAGGAGTGGTTGTTGTATCACAACCTGAGAGACTTGAGGTTGAGACACAACAGGCAGTGTTTGTACTTGTGACACAGTCATAATAGCAGGTGTACTGGGAATATTTGACATAGGTTCGATCAGTTGCATTGAGTATACAACCCTTGGTTGCTGTGGCAGTATTGGTATCCAACCACTGGATGTAATTATAGTTTGACCTGAATTTTGTTGTAAGCTTGCATATGGTTGTTCCCCAGGAGGGAAGTGGCAATCCAGTGTTTAAAGGATATACTGGTCTTTGAAGACTGGTCTGCCCAAAATCTATACTGGCTTGCATGATAAAATTGTTGAGTTTCAACATAAGAAATACCATATGGGACTCCAGATGAATAAATAGGAGTAGACCATGTTGCCGAAGTAGCCCCTGAGTGGACTCCAGCTAGTGATCGATAACTAGCCGGAACAGATGGTATACTAGCAAACATTGTAGGAATGGCAACAGGAAGTTCTGTTGTAGCTGTATCAGATGACAGACTCCTAGATGTTGATGGTTGCTCAGACATGTTTAGTCTATCCAAAATATTTCCTAGCTTGCAATGAAGGATGATTAAAAGCACTAAACTCAAGAGTAGAAGGATAAAAATGAATCCCAGTTCAAAAATGCAACGGTGTACTAGATGGAGGATCATATACTATCTCCTCTATAGAAATCAGACCAGGTGGAAGAGGTAGACCATCAGGTTCGTAAAAGATTTCTGGAGCTGAAGAAGGTATAGCCTCTGCAGTGACAAATACTAGAGGGGTGACACCTTCTGAATTTTGAAACTCAACTTCCAGATGTTCAGGTATGTGAACTTCAATCTCAAAGGGAGGTTCTTGAACAACTACTAGTTCAAATGTATCCTCGGTTTGAACTGAGATAGGTTCTAGATCAACTCTAGATGGAGTTGTTTTAGGTATAGAAGTGTCTACCGTTACACTAGGATCAGTTCTAATGTCCTCTTGTAACTGCGGAACTTATTTTCTAAAGGAAGATCTACCAAAAATGATCGAAGTATTTATAGTCTATGACAATGTTGAAACAAAAGATTCAAATAAACCAAATGAATTGGACTCAGTTAAATGAGACCATTTTTCCTAGATTGGCTTTGCTTCGAGAGCAAAGACAACTGACTCACTAGTGTCCATGAACGATAGGGTTTCGATTGACTTTGTTCCATGATTGCAGATTACTTGATCAACTCAAAATTAAGGGGAAAATGATGTTATTCCGAGTTCAATTAATTTTAAAGACGCTTTGACACAACTTTGCTTTTTCACTTTTTAAGAGTCGAGAAAAAGTTAAAGATGACTCTAGTCCCCTTCGATTTTTAATGAGCCTGAAGTGACAAGTGCTCAGATGGACCTTTTCTTTTAAAGAGTCGAAAAGGAATGAAATTGACTACTCTGGAAAATCTAGACACAGGGATTACCAAACCAATCGCAAAATGGGAATATACACCTTGGTGATATTACCAAGGACTTATGTACAATAGTCAATATTCTCGCATGCTGTGTTCAGTGCATTGTGATCAATAAGGCGACAGACTCAGTTCCTATGGATAAAGGATATAAGCCTATTGTGGTCTCCCAATATATAGGCGACGGTACAAGGAGCACAAGTCCGTTCTAGCACCTGTCGTATCAAGGAGGAGGAATCACCCAACCGTCGACAAAAATGATAGTTACTAGTTTTTACGATGCTGGAATATGTCTCTAGCCTAGACCTCTAGATGTGCCGTGTTAAGTTCCAAAGCATTGTTAGGTTCATTAAAATTTTAGAGTTGATCTTGTTTAAAGTTTACCTTTGAAAGGTTCACCATGTGATGTTGATTTGAAATTCCTAAAATGCAATCTACAATGATAAACAATCTTTGTTTATTTTGAGAACTGAAAATCCTAGTTACTAGGGAAAGAAGATTGCAATTCTTTTAAACAAAGAGCAAAGAGCACACACTAGTGAATTTTCCTAAATCATTTTTCGCACAAAATCTAAATGAAAATGCAAATGCATGTACTTGTTTTTCATTTCCCTTAATGTGAAAAATGCCAAAAAGGAAAACTAAATGCAAGAAATATCTAAAATATTGTACTCAAAGTGACATTTTCAACAATTTCTTTTTCAAAAGAGAAAAGGAAGAGTAAACGTCACTTTTGAATTTCGAATAAAAATTTCTTTTGACACTTCGAATATCAACAAATCAAACCAAATATATGATGAAAATTTCAATCGACTATATAGGAAAGGAAGAATCCATGACACTTCTCTTTTTGACACAAAATGACAATTACGACTCTTTTTGTACCAAAGTGACAAATCGATTAAAGCAACTTTTCGACAAAGGATTGTAAATGATGGACAAATACATAAAAATGTTTACTAATCCTAACCAAATGGAAGCTAATATATGTGATGCAAGCAGGCTTCAGTAAGGAAGTATTGTTCATGAGCAGCAAAACAACTAAACAAGACTGAAAACAAGGACAAAAACCGCAAAAGAATGGAAATAGGTTCAATCATTCATCGCACCTAAGCTTCACAGAAATAGGGATGCATCGCACTTTACACACTCGGGAGGTGCGATGCATACTGGTTTATAGTGACAGACAGTTTGATGGGCCAGGGAGCACAACTGAAATGGGTTTTGGCTCAGATGTGCACCTGTTTTCGTTGAGTTAAGCTCAGCTATGATGGATAGTAAAGCGAAAATTACAGAGGTAAGTCTTGAGAGGTTACTGAGCTACCAAAAAGGCATCTACAATGCTTGTAAGTCAAATGTTTAATTTATAAACTAAACCAGATATTAATTGAAGCAACATTCATCTACTATGCAATTGTAGAGCAAGAGTAGTTCGAAGGCTACTTGGCCGACTTCGAGATCTATCTATAGTTTATAAAAAAAACAATAACAAAAAACAAAAATATATTCGTTCCCCAGTGGAGTCGCAAATTTTTTTCTAGGAAAACTAGTGTCTTTTTGATCGACTAGCCCTTTAGGTTTGGCAGCTACCCTAGAAACAACAGTTTAAAGTAATTCAATGATTTCTTCTATTCACAATAGATAAGAGAAATATGAGGGGACCAACTTGGAACTTCCACTTGATCCCTTGCTTGACCTCTGTCCCCCTTGACAGAGCTTGCAACTCCTCCCTGTACTTATCTCGCTTAGAGAGTACCTATAGAAACATAGTAACAAAGATCTGTCAAAGCATCTTGATCTATTATAACATAAACACTACAAAATCAGATATATAATGAACATACAATAGCATTAAAAAATGATAAAATTCACAATTGCACAATCATATGGAAGAAAACTTGAAGAAATTTATTAAATAGAAGGGAGAATTACAACCAGTTGTCTGACCTAGCATCATCCTTTGAACATCAATCCCTCTTCACCTCATGAAATAGAAATATCAGACCAACAATACAATGCTCTTTTCTTCAAATACAAACTATCAACACTTCCTTGAAATTCACAATATTCCAGCCTCTAGATCTCTTAGATGAGGGATCCATTTATAATGTGTGCAAGGGTGTGAGTCATCTTTGGGGTTTTGATTAATGTCATTCCACTTGTTACAATTAGTTCCACTTGGATATTTCTTGGATCTCTTACTCATCCCTGGGTGAATTCAGAGAGGCAAGTGTCATAGAAGAATTTTCTAGAGGATTCCATGATCAACCACCTAGCAAACTGTCTCAGACATTTGTCCATCCTTGCCCATCACACCCTATAGAAGGTCCAACCAGTATGCACCGCACCTAGACAGTGTAACACTCATTATGCATCACACCTTGCCAGTGGAGCAGTCAGTATCATTCAGTTTAGACCATTTCTGGATGGTTTTATAGGTGGAACTTCTGGGAAATGATGTAATCAGATGACCATGTTCTTTTAGGGTATAAAACAACTCTTTTAGGGGTTGAAGAGCCCTAGTTTATTGACATATAAGTTTGGGGTTGAAGTGTCCAAATATGTCTATAACAGGTACCCATTAGTGGGGGGGAAATCAAGCCCCTTATGGTCAAAAGCCTCCACTTTAGGGGCAAAATCCTTACCAACAAGGTTGGAACCCGTAGCCTAGGCCTTATCAAAGGCCTTATATGCCTTTTAATATGAAATTGAGATTTTTAGTAACGTTGAACTTCCTGATGTCTCAAGGCTTACTAATGATACAATTATTCATTCACCTTATTGGCCTCCATTTCCCACTAAAATTCCAAGCGATTGCCCAAAATTTGAAGGAAAAGCTAAAGAGGACCGTCAAGCCCATGTGATGACATATCACTTATGGTGTTCTTCCAATTCTTACATTGATGATTATGTTTGTCTCCGCCTCTTTCAGCAAACCTGGACAAGTGCTACCACAAAGTGGTATGTCGAGTTGCCTTGAGGTACCTATGAAAACTTCAACTCTTTGCCTATGAAATTCCTCACCCACTTCCAGCTACTAGTTCATTATGAAACTGGTACTTGTTTGCTCACATCTCTAAAGCAAGACATTGTGACCCATATCTCCGATCATATCCATGAATGGAGACATTGGTGTCACCTCATAAAATTTTAAATCCATGATGAATTGTTGATAAAATGGTTTACCACGTCATTCGTAAACGAAATTGCTAAAGATATAGCAATGGGTGGTTGTGTTCTCAAGGACTAGGCTATTTCCCATGCCCAGTATTTGGATTTGGTATATTCCCAATTTTTCACACTATATGAAATGTTGCTTGATGCTCCAAGAACATCTTTAGATCTGGCATCTTCAAAGTTTCCTGATGTACCACTTGTTGATGATATAATTGGATTAGTATCCCAAAATCCCCAATAAATCTTCTTCGAAGAAAAAATCTATTTCAAATACTGGTTCTAGTCATCCTTTGAACAGTCCAACAAATCCTCGTAAAGCCTCCAAGGTCAATGTCGTTCACTCTACCATGGCAGATAAAGCTTCGAAAGTAAGAAGAAGGCTAAAGGTAAATAAAAATATGATACCCCGAAATAGGATCCTCCTAAGTTTTAGGCTGATGATGCCTCTAACTGAAAGCCAAAATATCCTTGCCTCGAAGATCATTATACAAAGGATTGTCCCTGACATGTCGAATTTAGTCGTTTATTAAAAGGGACCCCGACTATATTGAAAGAGCCATTTGCATCTCAGCAGACTCAATTGGTAGACCAACCACAATCCTCTACCTCATCTAGTTCTCAAGTTTACAAGATGATGGCTTCATTACCTATCTCTGTAGTCACTCAATTGAAAGATTATCAAACCACTCCAAAAAATATTGTGGAAAAAGATGCTATTGATATACCTTCTACTCCCACTACACCCAATTCTAGTCCTCTTCATATTGAGATACCTAATAATGAATCCATTATGCGGCCACCTCCCAAAGGTGTGCTTCATAATTCATCCTATAATCCGAACGTTAGAGCTACTCAACATTATAGTATTGTCAAAGATTTAGCTCAAGCGCCTTTGACAATGTCTACTTTGGAAGTTCTCCAAACATGTCCAACATAGCGAAAATCATTATTGTCTTCTATAGGAGGTATCGACCTTATTGATTCAATCTTGACTACTTTTGATCTTGAAAACCATGTTCCTCATCTTCCTCATCAGATTGCATTTTTTATTCAAGTCATTATAAAAGGACAGATGATCCATCACTCTGTCATTGATGAAGGTGATTCCACTTGCATCATGTATGTTTTGCGTTGGAAAACTATTGGCTCTCCACCTCTTAATCAGTATCCAAACACGTTGGAGGCCATTGATGATAGTGGTTCCTGTCCTTATGGTATTCTCATAAGTTTTCCCATAAATTTGGAAGGAAATACTGTTGAGCTAGATGTGGAAGTTGTAGATGCAAATATGAATTACAACCTTCTACTTGGGCGAAGTTGGACCTGTTAGCCTCCTGCTGCAGCAGGTTACTCATATTTCATGATTAGCATTTTTACAGGCCAAATATGTCATACTTTGCATGCTGCAATGTTCCATATTTGCTTAACAGTCTCCAAGCGAAGAAGGCTACTCTGAGTTCATATTGCCTTCCAAATTTTTGAGAAGTTATCCCGGTATCGCCAAGTTTCAGTTAAAAGGGAGGTCCAAACAGCTTAATCTTGGTCTCCCTAGGTCTAAATTTCTTGTTTTAGAATATAGAGAATGTAAATCTGTCCAAACAGTTTAATCTTGGCAGATTATTAGATAGGTAGAGAATCAAAGGAGCCCAACAGTTTAATCTGGGCCCTCGGATGAAATAAGGGTAGTCTGTAGATAGGAAAGCATGAAAAGAAAAATGGAATGATGGGTTTGCAGGTCTAAGTGCACCCAAATCAAAAGAAGAAAAAATGCTAGGTAAGTAGGCTGGGTAGGTAGTTTGAGGTTGCTGAATCTTAATTGTTGATCAGTCCTAGATTTCCAGACGTCATCTTTACTCAGGACACAATCAGCAGGCAGTTTTATGCGAGAAGCTCAAAAACAGGTATAACTAACCCCCCTTCTCCACTTTCCCCCAATCACTAACTAACTTCCCCAAAAGTGGTCAAGATCTACTTGATACCTCTTATGTTTCAGCATTTTCATAGCATTTGCTTGGGTAAAGATCTGCTTTACTCAAGGTTGTTCCATACTCTCTCTGTAGAATGGTTCTATCCCCTTGTAACAGCCTAATCTCCCCTGAACTTAGCGCTTTCTTACCATCTCCATATTAACCACTAAAATTATTATTTAGCTCCCTATATCTTCCCATCCCCCTACTAAAACTATGTAAATAATCATCCCCTATGTAAATATCCCTCCCCCTCATTGAAAAATAACCATAAGTACCCCCGGGAATTGCTCAGTTTACCTGAAACTTAGCAAGAACCCTCATGCCGCCCCTTCAAACCATCTTCCAAATACAATGGACTCCTTCCAGAGTATAAAATCCCTTTGAGGTGTTCGGACCCCTTCCGAAGCCTCAAACGCCTTTCGCACCCACTTACTTACTCCTTTTCGACCACAACAAACCCCTTGCCGACTTCCTTAACACTCCGCAGACCATAGAAAGCCAAATCGCATCGCAAGATCGCAGTTTCCTTGCCATGCAAGTTATGACCCATCTGTTGCCACCCGATGTGATATCGCGATATCGGCGGTCGGTGGTCGCAAGCGCCAAATGTCCAACAGAAACACCTTCCGTTCCCCGCCGATGCAATATTGCGATCGCATCGGAGAAATTCATCGCATCGCCTTCAGTATCAGCACCTCGCCATGTCACTTCTGTACTAGGGACCCACCGCAAGCTGACGTCCTCTGCTGTACTACTGACGTCAACAGCCAGAAAGTCGAAAATTTGCGCAGGAAGAGAAATCGCACTTCGGATCTCCAGAACAAGAAACAGAGGCAGTTTTCGATGCGCGATTAGCGCGAAGCGCTAATCGCGCATCGCTACGGGAAATAGGCCATTTCAGGGAATCTTTTGATTCCTTGGCCCGTTGTGTGCCAAAAAAGCACAAAAATCGCTCGATCGTGCCAAATTGATCTGGTTTGAAAACAACAGAAGATCAATGACAGAGTTTAAAGTGTATCAGACCAAATCATCAGGTATCAAGCGTGTCAAAGAGTATCAGTAGGCGGTGGAAGCCATCAATGTAGCGGCAAAGAGTATCAATGAAAATCTTAAGCAAGCGGCCCAAAGCAGGAGAACATTTAATACCTTCCAGCAGAGTCAAAGAAAGAGGGCGAAGCCACTCAAAGCCCTCAAATCATAATCATTGCACATTTAACTCGCACCAGAGCATAACTACACTTCCCGAAGTATAATCATTCCAGCAGCACTGCATCAAGCCTCCAAGGGCCACATTGTAGTCTTTTCTGATTCAGCTGCCCCTAGTGCAGCCAAAAGGATTTACCTGCATTTAATTCCAGCAACACTTAGATTTTTGAAGAGTTTTTCTAGCAGACCTGTTTAGGTCAATTGTAATGAATGTCTTTCCGATATATTGCTTATATATACCACCCTAAACAATGTTGTGAGGGGTTGGTTGGTTGGTAGGTTGGTTAGTCAGTGAGTCTAAGACATTGCTTAGTCCGATTCCCAGCAATTTCTCCAAGCAGAGACCCGCACTGTAACTGTCATATTTTCTATAATCAAAGATTTCTGAAAGCGTGGATTTCGAAACTACTTGATGTGTTCTTTTGGCCAAGGAGTGATTACGGAATTCCTGTGCTTCTACATGATTCAATAAGTTTTTCTCTCCTCTGTTAATTTTCATGTTTTTACCACCGTTCCGCCTTCTAAATTGCAGGAAAAAAGAATAGCTTAAGATTTGTTTCACTACACCTTAAGGTCAATTTCTGCATTTTTCTATGTTTTCTTCAGAAATAGCTATGAGCATGTATACTTAAATGATCTTGTTTACGCTGTTTCTTTCACATATGATTGAATATTTAGGAATTATTAACTGCTCCTAGATCCCCATTCATCCACTTCTCCTCTTTTTCAGCATGATGAAATGATTCTCCTTTGCCTTTCATCCCTGATTTTCATTCCATCCTTTCAGTAGATTGATAATTGTATCCTGGGTAGTATATCTGTACATAGTCCTCTATAGTGAGGATACTCCGTGTCCTGCCTGTCATGCGGAAAGAGTTATTTTTGCGGACAAACCTAACCTCCCTAGGAGTCTAAGACTCTCTAGTGAAAAACAAGACAAACAAGAGCTATCCTTCTCTAAACATACATCATTCTATGAGAAACCAAGTGTTCTTCGATTTTACCTTAGGTCCAACGCTTGTTGTAGTAGTCCAGCCTTGCTGTTCCAGATGAGCTCCTCCTTCATTTTAAGAACTGCATACACTAACAAGACAAACGATTACATAACACCTGAATATTCCATAAAACAAAGCATATTCATCATATAGACCAAGGAGTACATGAAATAATTCATTAACAACAAATCATTAAGAAGAATGGACTTATTTGTATTAAGGAAACAAAAAAGGAACATTACAACCTGAGCCTTGGTGTTGTGCAAGCTCCTCCCAGGGTCCAACAAGAGATTTCCTCTACTTTGACAAGCTCACCCACTCCCAATATGGCAACAAGAAAGGATAGTGATCTCTCCTCACAAGTCAACAATGGATGTCCTAATTCCAGCAGCATTTACCCTTTGGAATGTTCAACTTTCAACCTTCCCTCCTCTGGCCCAATGCCTGTATTTATAGTGTTCTAGAGGAAGTTATTCAGTTCCAACATCAATGGGATACTCCCTCTTTTGGATGGGGTAGCTCCTCTCTTGATGGGATAAGTTCCTCTATCATAGGGATGCATGAACCATCTGGAGGCGCTCAATACACATCAAACACTCTTCTAGAAGGATCTAGAAGTGACCACAAGTAACTTTTTAAAGATGAAACTCACACCTTTTGACCTTTACAGGGGTACGCACCCATCCTTTGGCTTACAGAGCGTACAAGTACGCAGGCACAGTGTGTTTTGGATGCGTACACGTAGGCAAGGTAGAGAGAACCTGTGTACCCAGAGATAAACATGTTTTTAAGTGACTTTCTCTCTTTTTAAAGTTTGACATGAAGAGCAGAGGTATGAGGCTTGACAAGGAGGATAATATGACTATTGATGGAGCCATATTAACTGCAGATAGTCATGGTGACAAATTTCAGTGTAACAGATTGCCCCTTAAAGTGCGAAGCCTGTAATAGATAAGGGTTTTATATCATCTAGGAAGGGTGAAGTACTTTATCATTTCGAGGATTATCTCGTGGAGAGCCCGGTTAGAACCTGCAATTTTCAACACAAAATATATGTATAAGATTATATCATCACTGAGGTAGGCATTCCCATACTCAGATCAAAACTTTAACTAACATGTTAACTTATTCTGATACAGGAATGATTTTATAATACATCATAATTATAGACTCGTGTAGACACAGTATGGACACAGCCATCTGTTTATGATAGGTCTACAATATAATGAATACAAAACTCCTCGCAGCCTGGATGGTGGAAACTAGATCCAAGGTCTTCATCTCTACTTC